>CM014090.1:1194772-1208981 GCA_004119915.2 Collichthys lucidus | reverse complement strand
AACACAAAGACTCAAATACTAATGATTTGTTTCTGGCATTTAATTGTGTATTTTCGTGCTTTATAGATGAACCTGAACTCTGTGACTGCAGAGCATCAGCAGCATGTGGCACTGAACCGTGGCCAACTTTAGCTTCATAAAATGTGATATGAGGCAATCCAGTCAGCCAGGAGACGAGAATTTAGGAGAACTGGGTGACACGGAAGAATTTAGGGAGGCAGAAGACGAGGCAGGATTATTTTGGGATGGGAGTGGGGGAGTTCCAGCAGCATGGATGAGAGCTGAACTGATTCCCTGGTGAGAAACTGATTTTTCTGATGTTTTCAACAGTAAAAAAAAAAAAAAAAAAAAACCTGCAGTAGCTCAGACAAGAGAACAGGTTTGAGGCCTGGTGCTGTATAATGCATACTCTCCTAAAACAGGTCATGGAGTGTCTCATCTCAACTCAGCTGCCCCCTTGTGAGGGTTCATCACCCACCTCCTGCATAATTCATCCAACAACTCCCCCCAAAAAGGACAACACACACAAACAGATCTCAGACAGTCACCCTGCAGAGAAATGGAGGTTCGATCGAATCTTAAAGCTCTTCACTAATGTCAAGAATATGTTTGAGTGAGTGTGAGGGCGCACGGTACATCTGCTCTGATCATAATGATTTTTTTAAGTGACCTCTCTTTGGTTATAAAGCCAATGATGTGAAGGAAAGCAGAGGTCCATGTGGAGTCACAGCTCACTGTGATTTGTATGGTGTCTGTTACCTCATTCCTCCTCCCTGGAGCCGAATGCATAAAACTTTGTGAGGCAGTTCGAGGAAATGTATTGCAACATTTCTGAGGTATCGACTGAGAGAGTGCTTACTGAGACACATCACCAGGGGGCAGAAACCATCAGGAGCATTTCATACACATGAACTGGGATTTATAGAAACAGAAGGTGTAGTGAGAAGCTGGCACCTCACACACATATTTCAGATCGAGTGTGATTTAAACAATCAAAGATAATTCATCTCCTGTGAACCATCATATCTCAGTCAGCATCAAACTTCAGAGAGGTAATTAATGATTTAGTTTGTAGCGCTCATTGAGAACTGCAGTGCTTCACAGTAAAGGATGAAATGAACCACAGGGAAATAAAGTGTTACGTCCAACATAAGGAAAGGGTGCTCGCCTCTTTCCCCACTCCCAGAATGACCAAGGTCACAGAGCTGCAGTCCAACCAAAGATCATTTATTCAATTATTATTGTTAGTATTTCAAAGTGGTAGTTTAAAGCTTCAGGGTGAGCACGGCCCAAAACAACTAACAAAACAATCTGATCTTCACAGAAGAGAACAGGACAGGATACAGGATACAGGATACGATACGATACGATACGGCCTGGTGCAGTTGGGAGTAAGGTCAAGAGAAGAGGAAGAATGAATCCAGCGGCGGCCATTTATAGCCGATCGACCAGTCCATTAACCAATCGGCAGGCAGCACCTGGAGAGAGGGAGAGACCTTAAGGTGGTAGCACCACCCCTAGGCAGGGAGGAACAACAACACAAAAATAACACAACACTAAATTATGACCCTGGCTCATAACAAAAGTCAAACCTCTAATCCAAGTCAAAGAAACTTTATGTCTTTCATTTTGTTTGTGGAGTGTGAGGGAATAACACACACCATTTTAAACACTGATGTGTAATCAGGTGAATTTTTTTTAACTTTGTGGCCCGGGAACCACAAGCACAGAATTACATGACGGGAATTACGTGACGCTTTGCGGCACTAAGTCACACACCAACAACTGTTTCACTAATTTTGGAAACTGGAAGATTTAAACTTAAGTAACCAGACATGAGTCTAATTCAGTTCATTATTTAATATCTCATAAAATGTAGAATTGTACATTTTAATGTTATCAGAAACTCAAAGCTGCGAGTTTACTCTCCATCCTTGGACGGGCGCATCCATTTTTAGTTTCATTTTGCATTTCCAGCCCTTTGTTAGAGAACGTGTCACTAGCCGATATGATGGATTAAAAAAAAAACATCTTCTCTCTCTGGATTTTTTCTTTTCATTGTGAAGAACCGACGATAGAAAGTGAAGACAATACAGAGCAAATGGAGGCTGGAGGAAGACAAAGAAACAGACACCGACTTATTAAAACATGGAGTCTGTCAGCGAGTCCCATTATCCAGTGGAAGAATTCAATTTTACTCACTTTCAAAAGGAGAAAGAGTTTTTTTTTTTTTTCACTGTTTCAGAGGAGACAGTGAGAGAGAGAGAAAACACAGACACTGCTCATCACCATCTCAAAGAAGAGACGGATTGATTATCAGGATTTCCTCAGAATAAAAGACACGTTTCATGCTGATTCAGATAAGGGAAGATTATTTAAAATACACACACACACACACGCATGTTTAAGACGAGGAAAAAAACAAAGTGTTGGTTATTATCAGTGTTTCAAAGTGAGCGAGGAGACAAAGGTTGAGCAGAGGGAAGAGATGCCGAGAGGGGGAAGAACTTCGTCACATGAAGACTAAGACTTAAGACTGTACACACACGACAGACAAAAATTCACAAGGTAACAAAACAGAGAGAAGTGATGAAGAGCATCTTCATCCTTCAGCTTCATCGTCTTGTTGTGATTGGTCCCTTCTCATCTCTCTTTGTGAGATCTGGAGTTTCTTCACATGTTGTGGAGACACATGGAAAGCATATTTAAAAAACAAAAACTAAATGGAGCAGGCAGCACATAGTATGACTAAACAGTAGGTGGCGCCAATTCTCCAGAAGAAGTTGTTAATGTCATCTCAGTGCTCAGATGTGTGATGGTGTGGACCTGCTGGATCTCACATCATCATCATCATCATCATCATCATGGGGAACAGACATATTCACCTCCAGCCTGTTGGAATGTGGCCGCTTCCAGGTGAGGAGTGAGGCGATGTTTGAGGGGAACGACAGAAAAGTAATTTCTTGTCTGACCTGCTTTTTACCTCGGCACACAAATACATCTGAGCAGATAAATCCACACGTGCCTGCAGCTTTAATGAGCACAGCTGTGCTGGCTCTTTGTCACACACCTCAGCAGGTGTAAAAATCCACCAGGTGAGTCCTCCATCCAACTGGGTCACTACTGGAAAGGTGAAGACACACCACCTGCTGCACCCTGGGCAAGTTATTTCAAGGGAAAAGCTCACAGTTATTATATTCTGATAAACCTCATGTATGACGGCATACAGATGTTTTAGACAGAAACATGTCAGACGGCTCCAGCACCTCACACGCTGCATTAACTCCCCCAATCATTCTCAGTAAAGACGTCTTTAAGTTTCCTATAAAGCTCCAAAACTCCCAAATCAGCTTTCCACAGTTTCCTCCCGCACACAAACAGTTCCCATGATGAAGGATATTACTGACCCTTCACCACAAGCATCCATCAGCCTCGTTAGCCCGACCGCTGCGTGCCTCCTGAAGGAAAAGTAATATCTAAAGTGCCGAGCACTTTTCTGCTCCTGTCACAAACGCTCAGCTCTGACTTCTGGAGGACGGCGCGCAGTACGATGTGGGCTAAAAGTGCTCTGTGCTTTTGTTGAGCATGATGTTTGTGTTTTAAGTTATGAACTCATTTAGCTTTGTGTTTTATTTCTGTACCTGTGGTCGTCACTGCTGCAGCCGTGCATGCTCGAACCACAGCTAGAACTGTAACGTTATCATCAGAGCTTCTGGCACCGCCTGCCCCCCCTCTAGCCTGACCGGACCCTGCGTCAAACAAAGACCTGTTCTTATTTTATTTTTTCATCATGGCTTAACTCTCCTCCACCTCAGGGGGGAGAGCTGTGCTACGCCCGGCCTTCCCCGCTCTGCCGTCTTTGCACAGAGGGCAGGGTTGTGCATCCAACTTCTCCAAACCCCTAGGAACCATTTACCGAACTTTCAACCGTTTTGTATTGTGGATTACAAAAAGGGGAACCAGGACTCTTTGTCACAACCCCAACTTCATGTATGTTGGTATTCTGCTGTACCTGTCTCAGCCTGGTTTGCAGGCTGCGTCTGCTGACTACCTACCTGCTGTCAACTCTTTAAAGACACTAGGGATGCAACCGATCCAACAGTTTCCCATTCAGTACCGATTACAGTACCTCTACTCAGGGTTTGAATCTGTCAGTGCAGTGTTTTCTTCCCCAATTTTAAAGCTGTATTTAAAAGGGTTTGCTGGGGCAGTATTAACAGCACACCATGGGTTAGATTATGGTTAGGTATTAGCCATAATGTGAGCACGATGAATACAGTCTTTACCTTTTTAACAGATCAGTGCGTCACTATGATGTGCCGTATTTATCCTTGTATACCACAACTGTATCTGCTTTTCTCAGTTTTTAATTGTAACACTACTAACGGACACTAGGTGGCAGTATTGTCTTCCTTTGTTTTAGCAGTGTGCGTTCAGCTTTCACTGTGTATAGACATACACACCTAAAATCATGGTGACACTTTATTTGGATTGTTCATTGTTGTAACATTTCAGCTGTTTATTAGATGAAATTCAACAGTTTCACCAATGAAGCGTTTCCTGATATCAAACCACTGTGGTTGAGGTTTGGCCCAGTTAAAGCACAGAGACATGTTGGTTGTGGTTTGAAGTCATGAAGTGTGAGAAACAACAAACTCAGGGTTTACCTTTTACCTCTTTATTGACCAGACTGGGTCAGTTATTTGTAGTTTGTACATGTCAAGAAAACTCAGGGTGTTGTATCCGCTCCTCTTCCATATTTCAGATCATCTTTATTTTTTCAGGGTATTTGTTAGTTTTCCTCCAGGGATCATTCACAACATCCCCCTGCTGGACTTATGTGACCATCCAGTAGTACTGAGGCAGATGGTGCCATGAGAACAACTGGCATCATCTTAATATATTGTCTCTAATATAATTCCTCAGAATTAAACAGCCAAGCTATCAACAGAGCCAACAGCCACAGAGCAAAGAGGAAGAGAGGAAGAGACAGCTTCAGGAAATACAGAGGAGAAGAGGTGTCAGAGGAAGATGCTGGATGAGAGACAGATGCAGGGAGAGGTTGAGACAAAAGAATAGAGGGAATGGAGGATAAGAGGAAGAGAGGAAAACAGAAAGAAGGGAAGGCTGAGGTTAGACACGGAGGCGGAGATGAAAGAGAGAAGTGCGGAGAGATTGAGGGAAGGACAAAAAAATGAGAGATCACAATGTGTGAATTGGAGGTCCAGATGTGACCGATGTGTCAGCCAGACTCAGTTTGTCCTTCACGAACAGAAACAAGAAGGAGCGAGACTGACATCTAGAGGATGGAAAGCGAACAGCAGCTGCCTGTTTGTTTTCCTTTGTCTTCTTTTCAGTGAGAGAGAGTCACCAGCACGACTGCAGCAGCCTCGAGGTACAGCTCATGTTTGTCATTTAGTGTGGAAGATAAGTGCGCATATTTGACTCTACAAAATAAAAGCATTCCATCTTTCTTCACCCTGGATGTGGCTACGGTCTTTCCTTATGTTGAGAGAAGATCGGGAGGTGTCCCATCAGTCTGTAGACAAAGGTTAGAAAAGGAGGGCATGTCGTTTAAACTCATCAGTTTGTTCACTCTCTTTATTAATTGCTGATATCGTTGTGATGACTATATCCAGCGTTTCTCACGCTCCTCAGGGAGTCACTGGCAAATAGAAAAGTGTTGATTGTCTCTGTTTGGGCTGAGCGTATGTCCTATATCATATGAGTGAGGAGGATGAACAAAAGACAAAGCAAAGACAAAAACACCTGTTCCCACTTCTCACCAGTCCTGCAGCTACCTGGCTGACTCCACCCACTCCTCACCTGCAGCTCACTCCTTCATCAGCTGCTCGCCATGTAACCCTTTGTTTTCCCCAGATTCTCTTTGTGTCTTTGTGTCTTTGTGTCCGTGTCTTCAGCTGTTTTCTGTTGTTGCTGCCTGTCGTTGACTGCTTGATGCTTTCCGGACGTTGGTTTGTTTGGACTGCTTTCTTCCTGATGATAAAATCATTGAACTGCATCGAGCTCTCCCTCTGCAGTCTGCATTCAGGTTGTTCCTCTGTGTTCCCCCATCCATGGCAAAATACATAAACTACAACACATAAAAAAGTAGCAACATTTCCCTTGTTGGACAAGTTAACCTAACACGTAATCTGTTTGCAGCGTGTAGCAGTGACGTCTCCCTCCTGCTGAGAGTAGTTTATAGTCACCGTCGCCCTAGTTTAACTTTCATGTGATTCCAATGAAGGGTTGTGGATGCTCGATGGATACAAGCCCCGGCTGTTGAATTATTGTGCAGCAGATTACATTGAACTCAATCTGCAGTGAGTCATTCCTCAGACCAGAGCAGCAACATTGGTTCATGTGAAAAATGATCCTAATTTAACACATTCTTGATTATATGAAAAATCACTTCACATCCCCGACTGATATTTGTCAGGCTAATATGAGAATGTCCAGCAATTTGTCATAATTGCAGAGACGGGATGTTGAGTTTAATCCTGTGAGGATCTTTTTACGTTCGGAGGTTTAATAATGTGGACGCCTTGAACAGCTGCTGTGCTGCTATTAAAAACCGGTCGTCGCCTTTTTTTCCTCCGACTGAACATTTTACATAAATTGTCTTTGAGCAGATTTACAGATGATATAACTGACCTGTTTTTAGGCTTCAATTAGAAATCTTGGAATTATTCCGGATCCAATTTGCACATTAAAGTCCCGACTAACCAATATCATTAAAATCTGATCAGTGCTGTGCGAAAATAGAGCAAATCCTCTCTGTCATCTCCTTCTGCCTTGCTCACTGCAGTTCAGTCTGCATGGCAGTGAGAATGCATCTGCAGGGCTGATGAACAACATTGAACACAGCAAGTGAGCAGCACTTCTGGCTGTTCTGGCTCTATGTTTGTGTCTTTGTGAGATTTTTATATGTCGACGCTGCAGGTTCTCTTCAAGGCCGCCATGTTGAACCACCTACCGTCTTTCTACAGTAGCTCAGAACAAACCAAACGCGAGTTTTGCAGCCGCTGTAGTTTCTTCATTATGCTACGAAGGAGAGGGTGAAGCAGCAGAGTTGCAATCAGGTGACAGACACACGTGAGGCTTTGATAAATGTTTTTATATCTATATTCCATCAGTATCTTTATTGACATAAACAACATGCAAAACACAAGAAAAACCAGTAAATGCAAAGAACCACCTCTGAGGCAAACGATGGTCGCTGACAGTTGAAATCACACAGTAAATTCATCCATTCAAACTGTTTATCACACTTTAGAATAAAATCGTCCCAGACTGTGTGAGTATTAAGTATTATTCAGATAACTGCAGTGATTGGTCGATTCAACGATTCGTTGTCAGCTATTAAAAATGAATATTTTCTTTTTGGTCCTCTGTGACAGTGAACTGAATATTTCTGTGTTGTGGACAAAACATTTGAGGATGTCACCGTTTTTATGACGCAAACAACTCAATGTAAATAACTGTCCTGATTGTTAAAGTGGTGACAGTGAAGGGTCCGATGTGTTTCTGAAACTCTTCCCAAACCTCGTCACTGACGCTTTGCTGAGATCGTCTGTCGTGTTTGTCTCTGCTCTTTAATTAAGCAGAATTTACGTTTTTAAATATTTAATTCAAAAATGCCAAGTTGAAAAATATATTGTAGTCAAGCTAAAAATTTTAGTTTTTTTTTTTGTTCAATGGCAAAGATCAAACTTCTGACAATATGTGTCCAGAGCACACAGTCGCATGGTCTTCAGATCAGACAGACGGATGTGTTTTAAATGACACACCTCTCCTCTGAACACTGTACATCTCATTGTCATGGTGGTGCGTCCTCTCCTCCGCTCAGCAGCAGTTACTGGCCTCCTGCGTCTGTTTGTCGCCTCCCAGCCACAGAGGGGCACTGTTGATCTTGGCGCTCTGAGCCCTGGCATCTTTGGACTCGCCCTGCATCCCTCCTCCCTCACTGGCCAGGCGCTTGTGGATCTCAGAGGCCATGGTGAGGAAAGCCTTCTCCACGTTATCGGAGCTCTTGGCGCTCGTCTCCAGGAAGGAGACTTTAAGAGACGAGGCCAAGTCCTGGAGGAGGAGGAGGAGGAAGCACAGTGTGAAAATACTCCATAGGAGTTTTAGCAGTAAAACAAACTATTAAAAGAAAATGAATCCCTGAGAATCTAAATTATTCATGAGAAGACGTGTAAGCAATTTAATATTGTCGATTGTGCAGCTGCTTTATATTCTGTCCACTACAGCATCAGAATTTATGAGTTTATATTATGATGTGGAGAAACTGCAAGGCCATCAGACAAATGTAGTTGAACAGTACTCTGACATGTAGCAGAGGATGTATGAGCTCCATGGTATGTCAGTTTATCATAGCAGCACTGCTGTGGACCGGCTCAGTAAAATGTATTCTAGCTGCCTAAAAGAAGCAAAAAGATTTAATGAATCGATATCAGGTGTACGCTTCAGTTTAATCGCTTCACGATGTTAGGTGTTTACATCGATCTGCGCTTTCTTCAAAGCCTCAAGACTTTATTGACAGAAATGTTACCTCGCAGACCATGAAAGTTGCTGGTTGCTTGTTTTAGTTATCGTGAAATAATGTGAGTTGCTGTGGATCGCGGCAGCTTTAAACCGGCAACTCTAAATCAGTCCTGCAAGTAAAATAATGTTCAAATGTTTTCAAGGCTGGCGGCTTTGGAGAGAGAGATAACTGCTTCAGTTTCCTTTTGGAAAGGGCCGTCTGACTGCAAGGTCAAGCAGAGGAAGTACAGCCAACCTCCATCTGCTGTAGGTAATACACTGACTGTGAATAAATACCTCATACAACCACACTTCAAATAAACCAAACGTTCCCTTAAGTCACATGTTACAGCGTGCATGTTGCTGCATCTACAGCAGTAAAGTTGTCTTCCTCCAGTTTTGCTTCCTACTCTTTACTGAGCGTTGCAGCCTCCCAGCTGGAGTCATGGTTGGAGTCCTAACAGTATTTGGAGGTGGACACGTTTGAGCTGACCACTGTGTGCAGCCTGTTACCTGGGCAGTGGCAGCATCCACCACTTTCTTACTAACGAGGTCGCACTTGTTCCCCACCAGCAGCCGGGAGACGTTTTCACAGGCGTAACGATCTATCTCATCCAGCCACTGCTTCACGTTGTTAAAGGACTCCTGGGGAGAGCAGAGGAAGAGAACGAAGAGCGAAGGGGGAGCAGGAGGAGCAGGAGGAGGAGGAGGAGCAGGAGGAGGAGGAGGAGGAGGAAGAGGAGGAGAGAAGTTAATGTTCAAACTCTGTCCCATTATGTTGCTGCTGATGTGACAAAAACACACACTGACCTGCTCAGTGACGTCATAGACGATGATGATGCCATGAGCTCCTCTGTAGTAGCTGGAGGTGATGGTTCGAAACCTCTCCTGACCTGCTGTGTCCCACTGAGACACACACACACACACACACACACACACACACACACACACACACACACACACACACACACACACACACACTCACTCAAACTGCTGTTTCCTATCTACAGCCCTCTCCCCACCGTCTCCTGATCAATGAACTCTTACGATCTGTAGTTTCACTGTCTTTCCGTCCATGTCGATGGTCCTGATCTTGAAGTCCACTCCGATGGTGGAGATGTAGCTCTCGGTGTAGGTGTCGTCCTGCGGGTGGAGGTGCAGACATGTGATCCACAGCAAGCAGTGAAGTGTTTTAAATGACATGTTTGTGTGTGTTTTTTTTTACAGGCCTACCGCAAAGCGCAGCAGCAGACACGACTTTCCGACTCCAGAGTCACCGATCAGAAGAAGTTTGAACAGGTAGTCGCTGGAGGACGAAACACACACACACACACACACACACACACACACACACACACACACACACACACACACACACACACACACATGTCCATGCACAGACACATGTTTGACAGTTCAGTATCTTACACTACAGGAGAAACTGTTCATGCTTCACTGGTTATATTCTGCAAACAGCTCCCTAATTCAAATGTTAGACATCACATAAATTCTTATGAAATCAGACTAGAAGAAGGTGAATTGGTGCACGTCCAAATATAGTTCTTAATACAGATATTTCTATTAAACGGACACAGACACAGATGGTGGCAGCGTGCACAGAAGTGCAGCTGAAACACAGCCAACGTCTTTCCACTTTGAGTTGGCAGAGAAAAAACAGATTATCATGCTGTTACTGAAAAGATTTTCTCACCTTCGTGTCTGTCTGATCACACATTTTATGTGTCTGAGCCACAAGGCCGTGGCTGCTGCTCTTATGTCTGGCCTTGGATTTAATAACTGTATGCCTATCGGGCTCTACAGCTCTGGTGATCTGTTACTTAACTGTGACAGTAATATTTTATTTTGAAGTGTACATCCTGTGGAAGTTGAGCTCGTTGTTTCATGCTGTTACTAAAGTCACTGCTCATCATCTGTTGATAACTCAGCTAGCCAAGTTTCTCCAGGCTACTCTCTGAGTATTTGTTTTCCGTGATCATATTAATATTAAACTGTGAACAACAAAAGTCTAAAATACTCCACATAGCAGCTCTACAGCTAACAGGAAAACTGTTTCAATCGATGTGAGCTATGAACGTAAACCGAGCTGTATCCTAAAATATGACCACCACCCAGAACGGAATGCACCATGGCATGGTTGGCTGATATCTGTTGGTAACAAGCAATTGTTGATATTGTCTTTGCGATACAATGTGTAGGTACATAGTAAATATTAATAACCAGAAGAGCGCACAGGTGTGTGGACTACAATACCCATCAGCCACAGGGGCCTAGTGATCCAACTGCAAGTTACAAAACTTTTCCTTCTGTAACATATAATAAAAATATATAACTACCTCTGATATATTTACATTTTATATTGTACATACATGTAGAATTGAATCATCGAGTACACTCAAACATTAGTACCTCGTTACAAGTATCAGAATTCAAATATAGGGCAGAGTTAGGGCACCGACAAACACAAGGCACACGACTGTAAATGTATCTCCCTGAGCGCCGTGTATCCAGGTCAGAAACACGCTGCAGGATGTTGGGAGCTACGTCTCCAACTTTCCAGTTTGAGCAGATGTCAGTGTCTCGTAGAAACTGAACGCTTTCGCCTCCATAACACAGCAGACGGCAAGAAACAGCACTTACTATTCAGGATTCATGATCGCTGAGGTCGCTCCAGGTGACACGACAGAATAGAAAAATCCCTGAAATTGAATCCTGAAGCTGTAAATAATCAGATTCAGTCAGACTCTGTTTGTTCTGTGTCTCTGTTTGAGTGTTTCTCTGTGTTTCTGTCGTTTGGAGGGCAAATGGCCGAATAGACCGGAGCTACCTATCTCGCGAGCTGACTGATGAGCTGACTGGTTCAGATGCATTATTTATTAATAAAGAGCAGCTCAGGTTACACCGGGGACAGCACCTGGAACCAAGACACACACACACACACACACACACACACACACACACACACACACACACACTGCCTTGCTAAATACAGTTACACTCAATTTTAAACTTCGCTGCCAATGAATGTCTTTTTCTTTTCGTGCTGGTGATGTGTTTGTGCTGATCCGTCAGTACTGTGCCTCTGCTCATGAATGACATGACCTCCAACCAACGGCGCGTCCCGTGCGTCATACGTCACCGGACCGACCGCAGTGCTGAAACTTCCAAACAAACAGGAAGTAGTTCTGCTGCAACCATCCAAGGAGCTATAAATAAAAGAGCAGCACGTCAGCTGCTGTGGCGGAGACACCGATATCAAAGATGGTTTTACGATCTGAGAGATGTGAACAAAATACCTGCATCACAGTCTCTGATCGCAGGGAATGATTTCTGATTCAAGCACAAGCAGGGAATTTAAACCTGCATGACTGTGCACTGTGAGACAGGAGTGAGAGTGAACCGAAACAATGTTAAATGAACGACTGATCGATCAAAGCGTGATCTCTGTTAACGGATATCTGCACAATCTGCAGGCAGGAGACCGAAGGTGCTGTGCTTTCCAGCTGTAGTCTGAGTAGTGTTGACCAGAGGAGGAAAGGGACAAAATGTAACCTCCAAAGTGATTTAGTTTTTTTGTTAGGTTTCCTTCACTCATATGCAGTCATCCATTTAAAGAGATCATTACGGTTTCACGTCATGCAATGCAGCGTGCCAACATGCTGATCAGTGTCTCTACGAGGAAGGGAACAAGGAAACATATTCTCCTTCTAAAGCCATGACACCCCACAGCAAACTAAACGCTGTCACACACACACACTTTACACTGAGACACTGACTGTCTTTGAATGTCTTCTTTAATTTTCTGTCCTCCTGAGGATGCTCACACACACACACACACACACAGATTTCACAGCCTACACACACACTCTTTCAAAGATAATGGCACCCATGCACAGAGCCACTCAAACACAAAGTGCACTGTTCCTTGTTATTATCCACACACTCAGTGATGTGGTTGATTATTCCTCTAATGCGTGCTGAGTACTTCTTCTCATGGCTGTGTCAGTGTGATATGATATGACAGATTAATGGAGCTGTTCATTCTCAGCTCTCTCACACACGCAGCTGATTATTTATCACCGATCGAGGATTTACTGATATTAATGTGAAGGCTTCTTCGAGGACTCTGATATCAATAAGGAATATTGTAAATGTAAAAACAGATATTAGTCGAGTCACACTAATGTAGACACATGTAATGGACATTCAATATTCAATATAACGTGTATATATATATATATAACAGCAGAAACATAACGTGTGATATTATGTAACCTCGTTCGCTCTTCACGGCAGCGTGTGGTGTGGAAGGGGAACGGGACACCTTCACAATAAAAGCATGAATTTTAAACGTTTATTTTTGCATTTAAATCATTTAATCTTTCTACATAACAGCCCATTGTTTCCTTTTCTTTCATCCCTCCTCTTCTACTTGTTTCATTTCTACTTATTTTGTTCATTCTCTCTTTTATTCTCTCCTCGTTTCTTCTCTTTTCTTTGTCCCTTGTTCCTCGACTGGCTTGTTTTTGAATTTCCTTTGGGATCAATAGAATATCTATCTGTCTTGTTTTCTGTCATCCCTCCTTTAAATTTCTTCTTTTCTCTTTAATGGTTTCCTTTCTCCTGTCATCTGTTGTTTCATTTCAACTCTTCTTCCTCATTTCTTCATCCCTCTTTTTCTCTCTTCTCGTTCTTTTCACATCTTCTGTCTTCTTTCTCCCGTCCTTGTCCTTTCCTGTCCGCTCATCCTCTACATCAACTGTTTTTTGTCTTTCCATCTTCTCTCCTGTCTTCTCGTCTTCTTTTTCTTCTTCTCCCCGCCATACCTCTCCTCACTCGTCACCTCCTATTTTCTATAATGGATAGACAAAGTGAAAGCGATGCCGTCTCATTCACCGCTGATTCCCGCGAGTGACCCCCTGGTCACGGAAGCGAGCAGAGAGCAGGGGATTGTGGGATATGTGATGGCTGAGCAGCTGTGTCGGGGTCAGGGGTCAGCAGCCCTGACGACGGCCTGTTGCCTGGGCAGAGGCGACGGCGCGGTGGTTGCTAGGGCTCGGCCTTCTTTGTGGGTGCTCCCGATGGAGCATGGAGGTGGGAAAACTGGGGGAAGGGACAGTGAGAAAGAGGAGACATAAAGAAATCACAAAGAGGGTGAGAAAGCACGAGGAAGGGTGGGAAAATGAAAGACGAGAAAATGAAGATTTGTTCTAAAAGCATAAAAATGAGAGAAGCACGAGAGGACCACAGTGTATGTGTGGTCACTGTGTGATCAGTGGTTTTCAGAATATACCAGCGACGCAAAGCGTTTTAAAACTAAATGAATCTTATAATCTTTATTTTAACTGTCTGACTGTTCAGGAAACATCAGGAAAGAAAAAAACAAGACGACGTGAAAACTGATTTAACGTGACGAAGGAAACACATGAGGCGGAGACGTGGTCAGAAAAAGTTTGAACACGCTGAGTGATGGAATCAGGATACAGGCAAAACACGCTGAGTGATGTTCACCTCTGCACGTGTGTTTGTTTGTGTGTGTGTTTGTGTGTGTGTGCGTGTGTTTGTTTGTATGTTTGTGTGTGTGTTTGTGTGTGTGTGCGTGTGTTTGTTTGTATGTTTGTGTGTGTGTTTGTTTGTGTGTGTGTGTGTGTGTGTGTTTGTT
>CM014090.1:1169772-1192272 GCA_004119915.2 Collichthys lucidus | reverse complement strand
CAGTACGTAAACATCTCGCTGCACTTCTGTCTTCTGCTAATTCTGTTTGTATTCTGCTAATTTATAATGAGGAGATACATTCAGAGAGAAACGCAATGCTGCCATGATCACATTTCTAATGAGTAAATGTTTGGAATGAATCAATCTGAAGTCAGAAAATCTCCCAAACCTTTGCTCACACACACAAAATTAACATTTCAATGCCAAATGAATCATGCTTTCTACAGATATAATGAGTAAGTGTTGTTTTCTGATCCACAGTGACATCAGCGATCAAAAAACAGTTTAGTAACATACAGATCAGGTCCTCCAAACACTGCCGCTTGCTCCATGATCCTCTGTTTTCAGGTGCCTCCTCGTGTCAGGACTCTACTGTCAGGTTAGCTGGAATAAACATGCAGTGTCCGGTTAGACTGTGAAAATAAAGCTCCCATGGTTAACAGCCACGTTTAGGTTAGTTTTAAGCACAGACACTGCTTCCCTGCTCATGTGGTTCAGTCATTCTCTGCAGTAGAAGTGACATCACTGTTGTAGTTTTTCTGTTGCATTTGAATCACTCCTTATTGATTATTTTACGCAGTTTATCTGGCTTTGCTTCACTTCGAGAACATTGAAAAAATAAATTCGAGTGACTTTGATTTTACTGCACCAAAATAAAAGCACCTCGGAGACACAGAAGCTTCTTCATGGATTAAATTATTAGATTGATTCTTAGATGCTTATTGTTAAATATGTTACATAATGTAGTTTTGTAAGCAATAATGCACAAAATATGAAAATAATGGACAGGTTTAGATGCACGTTCAACTGTCTTCCTTTAACTTTGTAGACAAGCACGACAGTCATAAAGTAAAATGAGGCAAAAGGCTTTCTGCAGACAGCGTCCAATTAAAACAGTAAATCCAGCAGGCGTGTTTACTGACTGAGCAGTCTGCAGGGATTTAAACCAAGCATATCTTTTTCATAGTTTCCTTCTCTCTCTCTCTCTTTCTGTGTTTACCTTCTTTTCTGTCCTTCCTCTCTTGTAACCTCACCATCACCATCTCTCTCTCCCGCTCTCTCTTTCTTTCTCTAGTGACAGCTGGCCTCTGCTTTCCCGCCAACAGACCAGCTGTCCATGCTAAGTAGAGGTATTCGTGTGTGTGTGTGTGTGTGTGCGTGTGTGTGTGTGTGTGTGTGTGTGTGTGTGTGTGTGTGTGTGTGTGTGTGTGTGTGTGTGTGTGTGTGTGTGTGTTTGTTACATAGCAGGCAGTTCTTTTCTGTCAGTTTCTATGTCTGTCTGTCTTTCACATACACACACACTTCACAGACAGGAAGCAACATGACACTCATATCATAAGAAATGCTTCACAATGCACACACACACACACACACACACACACACACACACACAGCCAGCAGCACCAAGTTGTAGTATCTTGTTCTCCATCTCTGATAATAAATGTGGTGTTTATGCTCTGCAGCTCAGAGATCAGCTGTCAATCAAACGTCTTCTTCCTTTCTGCTTTGATGTCCTGCTGAGGTGTGACTTCCTGTAGTTGGCGCTCTTTTCTTTGTTGGTTCAGCCATGGTGGCCCGGCGGAGATGTCAGGAGGGGTGTGTGTGTGTTTCCCTTTGATGCACCAAACCGTGGCCCACTTCATGTTGAAACAGCCAATCTGAATGGGAGGTTACGCCGTCTCAGAAGTGTCACTAAGCTGCTGTAAGGCAGGTGCAGGAAGTGGTACTGACCGCTGGCACCTCCCCCCCCCGCCCCGTCAAGTGGCTCAGTCCATGATGTCAGAGGTCAAGAGAAATAATCAGATTTAACAGAGACAGAACGAGCAGAGCTCGATTTCAAACACAGGTTCACTGTATCTGTTTGATCTCATTAAAACAAATGATAAAACAATTGCACACACATTAACATTTTAATTTAATGTTTATTTTTCAAATGACATTAATTATAAATCCAATTTAACAATGTCCACACTGTAAAAACACTGAATGCCCGTCTGCATACACTTAAAAAAATATACATAACTCAAAACAGGATCCGTTCTTCAACCCTCTGTCTGCTAAAAAAAAAAACCCAGTACATTGTGGCTGTTTGGCATTAAAACTGATCCCAGCTTACGTTATAACATAATAACAGTAAAATCATAAAGGTATTTTATATAGCTCAACATTTGTATGCTAAAAGATCTAATAGTTACACAGCAGCAAACTACACCAGCCCATAATGCAATTTTGTTAGTATAGAAATCTCAACGTGTATGTAAACATCAGTCAAACAGGTATATGCAGGTACGCCATGCCACATTATGACATCACATGCTGAACAGTCATTTTTCAGTCTCCAGGATCCAGCTCCAGCAGGACTTTTGGAAAAACACTGCCAGCCTGACCTGCCAGGGCAGCTGCTGCTGTTCTGGTTATGATATGTTTTTATTTTTTATTTTATAAAACAGTCGTCAGTGTTTCATTAGACTCGCTGGCAGCAGCATTTCTATTCTGTGAGTTCTGGATTTAATGTAATTTAATGTCTCAACCGCTGCCGGTGCCCTGGGAACACTTATGCCTGATGCGTTTGCCGGTTCAAGTGTCAGTGAAAAATAACTTATGTGTAAAGTTGATTTCTAGATTCTGTGGCACGTTCACATGGAGGAACACGCACACACACACACACACACACACACACACACACACAGATACAGTAACAGTAAACCACATCCAGAGTTCTGGCTCTGCTCCCTAACTGACGGCAGCTGTGTTCGTTAACCCCTCGTCGCGCAGACATTACCACACAGCTAACCGCACACACACACACACACACACACACCACACACACACACACACACACACACCACACACACACACACACCCACACACACACAGACGCAGAGGAAGCCTCGTAACACCCGTTGTGTCTCGTTAACTGCTCGGATTATCAATGTGAGGCAATGGATGTGGTCAAAGCAGCTCACTTTGCTTATCAGCACCATGGGACTGCACACACACACACACACACACACACACACACACACAGACACACACACACACACACACACACACACACACACACACACACACACACACACACACACACACACACACACACACACACACACACACACACACACTGTTCATATAGTTTCACTGGTTCATGTCAATGGCAGACACATGAAAACACATTCACACAAGAACACAGCATACAAGGTCATATGTGTGTGTCTGTGTGTACATGTGTGTTTATTTTTATGTCTACCCGAGTGTACCAGACCACCGCTGACACACACACACACACACACACCTCTGTCGACCCTGTTTCCCTTCCTGTAGTAATTATGTCACTGTGTGTTTGGTCTGCAGACCTGTTGACAGGAGACACGTGTAAATTGTGAACACACACACACACACAAATGCACTGTTGCTTGTGTATCACTCTCTTTACCCTGTGTGTGTTTGTGTAAGAGCGAGAGAGTGTGTGTGTGTTTGTGTGTGTGTGTGTGCAGCGTGAGGGTGCTGTGTACACACAGATAATTAATTCATATTCAACATGTATCCACATTTGAGGTTTGACTCTTTCAGTGGAGTCGCTTCTCCTTCTGCAACGATTTAACGACACATGACTACAGTAATAAGTGCTCTAAATATCAATTTGCATAATCTAAATCATCACCTATGATGTATATATCAATATTCTATAGTTAAAATACTTCCAGTGCGTGTTTTTAAATCAGACAGATCCTCTCCCTTATCACAGCACCTGAGTCTCCTCTCCTGTCCACGATCCAGAGACCATCCAGGAACAATAAAAGCACATTGTTGTGCATTAATGGCGTCTAATTAATGGAGGCTTGGCGTGGAAAACAAAGCAGCAACAACAGCAGTAGAAAGGGACAGTTCAGTGGACTGCTGCATTAACTCTGGTGGTTTGTATTGTACAGGAACGAGGGCAGGAATGCCAAAGGGAATTATTGTTTGTTATGGTAATGGCTCCGTTAGATATGGCTGGATGCTTGCATCCATAACAACAAGCCGATGATGCTCTGAATGTTTTTTTCATTACACTTAAACCCTGAGACAGTATAGTGAAATATTGGTTTGCTAGACTTTACCTTGTTGTAAAAGTACATGGAACAAAGTACATCAGGGAGAACTTCATCATCTGATCCCAGAGCTGCAGCTGCACATGAGAAAAAGCCAAAACCATTTATGACAGATGACAGTGAAGTAAATGTGACATCACTTAAGTCGCTTCTCCACTGGCTGGTACCAGCTCGACTCGGTTCGACTCTACTCGGCTTTTTTGCTTTTCCATTACTAAAACTTGGTACCCGGTACCATTTCTAGTACCACCTTTGCCGAGGTTCCAAACGGGCTGAGCCGATACTAAATGGTGACGTAGTCATTATTGCCGTTACGTCAGTGTTAAAGTCAGATACTTTCTGAGAATGTTCCGGTCACCATAGCAACTGGTACCTCAACTATTTTGTAGTGGAGAACGGTAGCTCCCAAACCAAACCGTGTCGAGTCGAGCAGAACCAAACCGAGTCGAGCTGGTACCAGCCAGTGGAGAAGTGACATTAGTCCATAAAAGCCACTCATAACAAAATGATCAGATTTAAATTGTGGCCGTGTTATTTCAGTACAGTTAAAGATTCATTCATACGTGTGCTGAACGGCGGCAGTAGCTCAGTCCATAGGGACTTGGCTTGGGAACCGGAGGGTGTCCAGTTCAAGTCCCACATGGACCAAAAATATGGAAGGTGGACTGGTAGCTAGGCACCTAGGCACTGCCGAGGTGCCCTTGAGCAGGGCACCGATCCCCCCTCCCCAACTGCTCACTGGTCTGGCTGGCTGCCCATCACTCCACCATCTCTCTCCACATTTGCATGTCTATGCCCTTGTACTGCATGTGTGTGTGTCCAGGTTAAAATGCATGTAAATAAAAAGAGTGAAAAAAGAATTTCCCCATCGAGGGATTAATAAAGTATATCTTGTTCTTCTTCCACCTCGTGTGGAAATGTTCGATCTTCAGCCTGGCTGCAGTTCCTCTTTGAAGCAACATCAGTTTGGAAAACAATCGCAGCAGCTGAATGGAAGACTGAGCGGCACAATGAGGCTATGTTCAAAAATATAAAAGGATGATGACTTTTAACCCACCCATGACCTTATATTATATTAGACTGGTCCATAGCCAGAATTCCTAGAATACCAGTGCGAGTTCTGCATAATGCAGTGAAGGAGAAGCTGACGCTCGAATCTACGCGCTTCAATCTACGCTCTGTGATTCTCAGAGTTTACTGATGCTGGCAGACCTTTACTTGTTGCTGCCTGCTAACGGACTGGAAGGCTCCTGTACTAGTGACGGGATGTAAAACACCAGCACCCCACCGCTGTCTGACAGTGCAGACTGAGTTAGCTGCGTGGCACCAGCCAGCGCCGGTCCTGGCCACATTTGCGCCCTGGGCGAACCGCTAACTCGATGAGCGGTATAAAAAATTGGCGAGGTTTTTTTCTTTTTCGGGCGCCCCTCACGGACACTGCGCCCTGGCCGGTCGCCCACATTCCCCGTAGCTAAGGCCGGCCCTGGCACCAGCACTGTGTCAGCTAGTTGCTGAGCCTCAGTTTGCCAATTAGAGGAGAGTGGACTAAGAATATGGAGGTGGAAATGAGCATAATAGATCCCATTTAAGTTTAGCATGTAAATCCATTTTATCAAATTAAATGTTCTTTCTCGTGCTGGGGGGAAAGTCCGACACCGGGGACTTCCAAGTCTGCCTCTGAACAGCCTTACATTCACAGGATGTTGTTGTTCAGTAAATGTAGTGTCAGTGTTTCAGTGTCGAGGACAAAGAAACTTTCTTTAGTTATTTCCCGAGTTTCAGTAAAAACATGTTTGTTTGTCTGCAGGTTGATGTTCATGCTGTCCATGAGATGTCTCCCTCCTGATGTCTGTTCCCAACTATATGATGTAATTCAAAAACAAAAGAGTGTTAACCACTAACAGCTGACACACACACACACACACACACACACACACACACACACACACACACACACACACACACACACACACACACACACACACGACAGCCCCTGTTAAAATAACATGGCAGCAGCTGCTGAGGAGACTGGTCTCATTTAGCACCAAACAACACCTCTTAGACTCGGACCCAGACCCAACGTGTGTGTGTGTGTGTGTGTGTGTGTGTGTGTGTGTGTGTGTGTGTGTGTGTGTGTGTGTGTGTGTGTGTGTGTGTGTGTGTGTGTGTGTGCGTCTGTACACTGTATCGGAAGACTGTGTGTGAGACAGACTGGACCTTGTTTAGTCCAGACAGCCTCACACACCTTAGCAACCGTCCACCAGTTGTGGCAGTTGACAGTTTGGCATTGGAGGATTGTGTGTGTGTGTGTGTGTGTGTGTGTGTGTGTGTGTGTGTGTGTGTGTGTGTGTGTGTGTGTGTGTGTGTGTGTGTGTGTGAGGCTGGTATTTGTCTCAGACATTTGTAGTGAACATCTGACTTTCTTCTCAGCATCCTCAGCATGTTCTGCACCGTGTCAAACATTTGCACACACATTTGTAGACACACTTTTGTTCCACTGATTATTTTTAGAGACATTTATGAGCCGTTCAGAAAGCTGCCATTTGCATGTCCACTGTTGGACTCATACGTTCACACACACACCTGTGTTTGACTCTTTTCTACTGATTCCAGTGTTTGGACGGGGACATGCTGCCTCCAGGACGGAGCCGCATGCGTCCCACTAAGTTACCAAACTACTGCTCAGTCGTCTCAGTGCAGTACAGCCTAAGCAGGGTTTCAAACTCAGTCAGTACTGTGCAGCAAAGTTTAGCTTGCTTTAATCAGACTGACTGAAACATGTTTTCCTCTCTGCAGTCTCTGCTTGGGAGCATCAGAGCTCACCAGACTTACAGAAGACGTGTTGCTTGTTTGACTGTTAGCTGATATTAATCCTGGCACTTGATAGCCACATGCTGCTGGTGCACAGATCCAAACTCAACAACCTGAAACAATCTTTACATATACAGGCAACGTAACACTTTGTATCAACATCAGAGAGTAACTTTGTTTTGCCGTGGCTGAGCGGGAAAGATGAAACTGTCTGTTTGTTGTACATTCAGTTTTCCATCGACTCTGTCATGTGACACTTCTGTGAAAACATTCAATAAAACATCTACATGTGTTTCATTTCATACATATATAATAATAATAATAATGAACCGCATGTTGAACACGCTGCGACTGCAGCTTCAGTGCGGAGAGTAATCTGTTCATTGTTGTCACGGGATGAATAGGATTCTGCTGATTCTCCGTCCGCCTGTTTTTAAGGCGATTTCTAAGCGGTGTGATAAAATAATGTATATGGATTATGTTCCCAGGGATTTGATGAAAGGAAGTCTTTATTGACCAGATGCCCCGAGGGCTTTCTGGTCACTCTGCTGTTGCATCATGGTGAGCAGCTGGCACCAAATGGCCCGTGTGTGAGTGTGTCTGTGCATGTGTGTGTGTGTGACACGTTGCCAGATTCCAGGAAACAGGAAACTGACTGGCGGGAAAATTACAGCAGCAGGGGGTCCAGTCTTTTGTCAAAACATAATCCAGTGGAGGCTCTTAACACTCGGTTCACCCACTGCCCCTCCCTCCTCCCCCAAACACACTCTTTCTTTCTTTGAACGTGGTTTCTTCCAGGAAGCAGAAGCGGCTGCTTCCCTCCTCCAGAGTGAACTGAGGAGGGGAAGTCAGGGATTCCTGGGTAGTGGAGAAAGAGAGGGGGATAAAACAGTGTTGTTTGTGTGTGTGTGTGTGTGTGTGTGTTTGTGTGTGTGTGTGTGTGTGTGTGTGTGCAGGCTGGGGGTCTGAGTCCAGTTGGTCACTTGAAAAGATTTAAGCAGCCATACGGCCTGATGGAGGATCAGAGGGAGACGGAACAGGACCTGATGACCATGACTGACACCAACCTTCATGTTTTGCTGCAATGCAGCCAAAGAAATACTGAAACTATCTTTTCAGGTATTTGGAGGAATGATACAAAGTCTGTAAGTGCTAACAGACATTCACATTTAAACCCAAAAGAGCCAGTTTATTTCAACCCATCGTAGTGAAGTATTACTTTAAAACTAATTTCAATATCTGGTTCACTTAAGCAGTCCAGAGGTCCAAGGTTTCTCTCTTTAAAAGGCCTTTTTGTGCTTTTTATCTGTAAGTTCCCCATTCCCACTTCGTCCTTCCAAAAGTAATAATAAATTGAACAGAACAAAAAGGTCAGAAATATGAATAGCTCTATTTCTAGTGGATTCATTTGTGCATCACTGCCCATCACTCATCCAGCTGTGCCACCCATTGGATACTGTGCAGCACCCAGTTGGACTTTGCGTACTACATCACCATGGTGTTATACTGTTGTTGCTTTTTCTATGCTTATTCTATGCATTGTATATACTTCTGTTGCCTCACCTTTTATATTTTATCTTCTATATATACATGTGTATATATATATTTTTTTATTTTATATTTTATATTTTATTTTATTTTATATTTTATATTTGGATATTTGGATATTGGGCTGCTCCAGGACCAGGGGAAACCAATTTCGTTGCATCCCATGTTTACATGTGTTGTAATGACAAATAAAACTCCTTGAATCCTTGAATCCTTGAATCCTACAAGCTGAGGTTTAGAAATAATATTATTTTGCACCATTACTTCAAAAGTTCTAAAACATTTAGTGAAATAAAACTGTGAGAACACTTTGCAACGAGTGGAAGTATAATTAGGAGCGAGGGAGCTGTCTTGATGAAATATCCTGTTCCGGCTGCTTGTCGTGACATTGTTGTTTGTGCAGTGTCACCGGAGCCAAGTCCCTGCATAGCGATTTATCCACCTCTGTGTAACAGTCACCAACAGCCCCGGGTCACCATTCATCTCTCAGCTTCAACGACATGTTCATTTCTCAACTGTAGTCACCATTAATCTCTAAAACATTTTACTTTAATCAGACGCTTAAAACTGTTTCACTCCTATCAGGGCTGGAAATATTTTGTGGCAGCTCAGAAAAGACCCCATAAATCACCGGCCTCAGCGCAGATGAAGCCGCGGTGTGCTTTATTGGCACTGGAGCACTCTTAGCGTTGAAGGTTTTATAAAGAGGAAAATACTCAGCCTCTTCCAGCAGAGAATAAACATCATACATCAGCAGCACACGATGAGGTTGTAACCAAAACTCTGCAGTTATTTTGCTGTTGTCAATTTTGGACACGGGAAGGTGAGAACATGCCGTCGCCGAGTGACGATCAAAATGTCTCAGCATCATTTGGTTTGTGTGTCAGCCCCGTGCTAATAACAAAGCAGCAGCTCTGACTTTTGACAGTGACTGATGTCCCCGGTCCCACGTTGGACACTTTAAATATTGACTATGACTTTGGATTTTGCTGTTTAGTCACTGACACTGTCAAAGACCAACAGTTTCCATTTTCACGGGGTCTTGATGTCAGAGCGAGTATCCACTCTGTTAACACCTTTCCAGTTTCATGTCACTTTGGAGATTTCGTTGACTGTATTCACGAGTCAACTCGAGCACAGAGTGCGTGTTAGTGTTAGTACATCTTGTCAGTCTCTCTCAGTGTGTTGCACTTTACATACACTACACTATACTTTCACACCTCTGCACAGTTGACTAATCTCTGCATAATTGTCTTGGTATACCCAAATAAAAGATATGGTGGAGGGAAAGGGGACCTCTGATGGCTGTGACCCTCATCCTCATCAATGGAGGCAGTAAAGTGGGAGCGAAGTACCACCACAACAAACAAACACAGCAGGTTACAACAATAGTCTGTGGCTTTGCAAACAGGGTACTCGACAACCATTCAGATCCACCCTGAAATGGAAATGACCCAAAAGAGGCCAACATCTACGACAATGGGCAAAGCAGGGAGGAGATGAGCAGGAATTATTTTTATTTAGGAAGTAAATAACTCAACTGCAACATTACATGTAAGAGAATGAACCGACAAGAACAATGTCCGGCTGCCTCATTGATAACCTGCAGACTTTTGTTTAGAGGCTGTTCTGAAACCTTGAGTTGACACTCTTGACATATAGTGCATTTCATACCAAGGTTAAAAGCCAGAACAAACAAAAAGGTTGATTAGATACAGTTAGAACAAAACTCAGGCGATGTGTCGGTTTGTTCATGAGTTAAATGTTTATGTATAGGGCTTCTTTGGGTTTCAGGCGGTCACAGTTCCACGAGTAAAAGTCACGTTCATGATGTCATCACGGTGTAACCGGCAGAGGATGTAAAATAACTGGTCATTCAAATTATCAAGTTACATTTGGTGCATTTTAGTGAGAGATATCAGGTCAGAACTTCTGTTGTATCTGTCAAGTTGAAGATTGTTAAACCCACTTCTCTGTTATCAGTCCAGATATAGTCACTTATGGATGAATTCAGCCACCATGGCACAGTTTTCCAGTTGCATTCTGGATTAACTGCAGGTATGATACATGAAGCTGTGGCATAGGGCAGTGAAACAGCCCGTCCTCCCATTCATTCGAACGGGCGTAGTCAGTTTAGGCTGCAGTGGTGGGGGCTGCAGGGGCAGCCGAAAACAAACGCAACAACCAGACTGAAGAGCGCAACTGAACACTGCGGCCAGTGTGGTTATCAACACAGCCTGACATATGAGTCAAACCGGAGTTCTTGACCAAACTATGATCTGACCAACTGGTTTAGTTTGTGTACCCAGCACCAACGCCTGTGTCTGGCTTGCAGTCCATTCTCAAAAATAACGGTCAAGCGATCGAGAGAGTCGGTGCATCTGAGAAATAAAGTTATGTTCTGATTGTTTCATTGTGGTTACGTTTTAATGAAGGGACAGTTCAGCACATGTAAGTCAGGATGAGCTCCTGTCCTGCATTAAGCCACAGAGGACAGTTAGATCTGTCCACAATGCTTCTCTGTGCTGTGTATGGGAACATATGGAGGAGCTTCTGGACAATGGAGCTCTTGTCATGCTGGCCCTCAACAAAGAGGCCAAGACAGGCTCAGACAGGGGGTCGACAACCATGCTGTGTGTGTGTGTGTGTGTGTGTGTGTGTGTGTGTGTGTGTGTGTGTGTGTGTGTGTGTGTGTGCGTGTGTGTGTGTGTGTGTGTGTGTGTGTGAGAGAGAGATGGTTTTGAGATTGTGTGCGCATGTGAAAAATCTGACATAAATCTACAGTATAGACAGTAACTACTTTCAATAATTACTTTTTAACTTTATTAACAGCTTGACACTAACAACACAGAGTTATTCCAGGTTTGGTATAATTATTTATTTCCCTTCTAGGCCCGAGTTGAACAAAATGACCTGCGTTCTTATTTTGTGCATCATTATGGGGAATAGTTTGGAAAAACCTGCCATCATCGCCCATCCTGCATACGCAGATTTCTTTACAAACTACACACTTCCACCTTCAGATGGTTCAGCAGCTCTGCGTTTAATGTTTAACCGTGTGATATTTTGTGGTTCTGTCGGTGTCAAACACCAACAAACAGACTTCCTGCATTTGTCTGTGTTGTCAACAAACTGTAAACCATCAAACTGAATGTATCCAGCACTGTTCTGCTGTGTTGTACCCGCCTCAGTCAACCTGCTCCTCCCTCGTCTCCACCCAATCTACCGCCAACTGCCAAAGCCAGAAGTTAAAATAAACCATCATGATGTGACAACTTTATGCAGACATAAAATCGTAGCAGCGGTGAAATGTCCTAACCCAACCCTGATCCTGTAACACTTGATTTACAAGTGTGTCATATTTTATCAGGTTATTTACTTTCACCTATAACTTATATACGGCTTGTTTTCAGTTTTGCAAGACAAAGGGTGCTAAGCTTGCCTCGAGCTTTATTTAGTGGAATCTATCCAAAGAACATTCAAATGCAAAACGTCGCACACTGCGTGCAACACGCGTCCTGAAACTGTGTAATCGATGGAAACATCATTTACATGATCATGTTGTGGGAAGCCACCGCGATGACACTGCAGAACACAAATAAACTGTACACACCGAGCTTTCCAAATGCAAACCTTCACAAGAAAACACACACACACACACACAGACGGTTATGCTGGTTATGTAACTGATTCACTTGCTGTGTCACTAGACCAGACCACGACAACGCAGAGGGAGAGAGGGGAGCTTAACTGATTATTGAGGCTCTGCTCTGCCAGCCATAAATAATGAAATGAAAGGAAACGTATAGAAGAGGGTCTGAGGAGAGAAACGAAAAGAGACGTAACGACAGTCAGTCTGTTACCAAATCAACTGACCACAGGGAGGAAACCACACTGGGTTACAGTTATTTAACCCCAAACACACACACACACACACACACACACACACCACAGCAACGTATCAGTTATGATAAGAAATGTCTGTTATAGGTTTTACAGTTTCTTTAAAATGAACTGTCATTCAGTTCTTACAGACACAGACCTTCTTCCTTTAGTGTATGAATGATGCTGCGTTTAATCTGAAGCAAACAGGAATGTTTCTGATCCAAATCTCTAAAACAAAACTTAATATAAGTTAATATACAGATCAGGATTAGAAAGAACAACAGGATGCTGTTATTAATGACACAGCTTTACACTCTTCAAACACTGGCATGTTCTCTGTGCATTGCTCCACAGTGACAGTAAACGCCGCAGTGTTTACTCAGCTCCTGGACTCATTGATGGGTCCAACATCCTGGATCAGCCAGTCACATGATCACAGTCTGAGACGTCCCTGCAGTGTCCACACAGAGACACAATGCACCACACAAACAACACATCAGCAGTGCTGTTTGAAATGTATCCTGCTCCCACTGTAAACAGCGTCGACTGGCACAATCCATGACAACAGGTTCGGACAACACAAGTGAGACCTGAAACTAAACTTAAACCTTCTTCTGAGAAAAGAGCAATCGACTCGACTTCTGAGGGAAATACACGTCCTGGTTTAATTCAAACATCTTTTACAAACATCTCTGTGATTCAGGTGACAACATGTTTGTGTCACAGACTTTATTCCAATCTTTCTTTTGTCACGTGATGTTGTTGAACCGTCAACAGTTGAAACTTTTCCACCCTGCTGGCTTTGAGCCGTCCTGAGTGAGCTTCATTTGCATTTCAACACAACAGCGAGCTTTGAAATGACAAACTGTGACGATGGGGCATCGCTGCGGAGGGAGTGGCTGGATCACCGCTGACCCACATGTCACGACCTGTTCTTATCTCTTGTAAATGTGAAATATAAACTGAGATAACAGTGACATTTTCATTTATTCAGAATCTTCACGACCTGGTTTGTCTTTGGAAGGTGGACATGCAACCTGCTGTAGACTCGTGTGGGGTTACAAAAACTTCTGATCTGCATGTAGCAGTTTCATGGTTACGAGGACATTGGGAATTTCTTTATATCAACTTTATTGTAAGTTTCCAAAAACAGTTTGCAATTAAAATCAGCTTCAGAAGTTAAATTATTGAATTATTATTATTTATTTACTCATTTTCAGATGCACTGCCTCGATCTGGGTTGAATGCAGTGTGGCCGTAAACATTTAAAATAACAGCTGACACAAACTACTTAACAACTTTGAACAACGTTTATGTGTTTGAAACATTTGGTGTGAGGCCAGTCTGGATTAGTACATTTAAAAATAATAATGAAGTGTACTACTGTTAGCAATATGACAAGAGAACATCAGAAAAGCTGGTTTATTGCAGAAACACTGATTGTGTCCCATTAAAACAATAATAACTCATGTCAAAGTCAGAAATCCACATAACGAAAACATTTTAATGAATATTGGACAAATTATATGGTGGAGAAATGTATGTCCTGTAAAATATACATATATAATCTAATGTAAATATGATTATTGGCTTTTAATTGCACTATTGACAGTAAATGTGCTCCCATTCTTTCTTTAATGTTTATTTCAGCTTAAATGCAAAGTACCTGTAAACATCAGAGAAATATGCCGTGCATGTAGAATGAGTTTATACACTTGTTCATGTTAATTATACTTTAAAATGTTTTAACGAGTTTGCAGCGTTTTAAGCGCACTAATGACGGTGACTGTGTTTGGTATTTGCAACACTTTGTCATTATCTGCTTAGCTGTATCGATCCCAAACAAAGTGAGGGGACAGCCTGTTAAAAAAAGAAGAATGCATCTTTAAGGATTTGGTAATGAATGGGTGGAAAAGTAGCTTCATTCAGCTCCCTCCTCTTCTTTCTGTGCCCACCCTGCCCCCCAGCACACCATTACAATGCAGGACCCCATCCCCCCCAACACACACACACACATTAACACACACTCCCTGCCCTGCCCCCTGAGAAACACAGGCAGGGGTGGGTGTGTGTGGGTGGGTTTCCCCAACTATTTAAGCAGATTCCAACAGATGGTCGAAGAACTTTCCTCCTGGGGGTCACGTTGCTCTTTCCCTCTCTCTCAACGGACCTGACTGCTTCATTTCTCTCCCTAAGCAGTTTCTCTTCCCCTGACCATCTGAGAAAAAACCTTCGAAAGGCCAAACTGAAATCTCAAGTTTTGCCTCAGACCTTTTCTCTGTCGTCTCAGCTCCCCAAAAGACCAGACTGTCCCATCTCGCCTCCTTCTCTTCGGACCCAGAAACTTTTTGTCCTCCCCAGCGGTCCTCCACTGTGGGATCAGACATCCAGCTCCTTCACCCAGCGAGGACGGTGGAGCAAATCATGCCCTCCGATTTTCTAACGCCTTTCCTGGAACTGGATGAGGAGTTCTGCAAGGTGAGAGCAAGTTTTATCACGTAACATCGAAAGTTCATGTCCGGGGTTAAATAAGTGAAGTGGTGAAACGTTGTAATGCCTGTTTGATTAACAGGTTCTATATTTGGATGCATTCTCATTCATTTTAGAGTTTTGGGGAAATTTATGTTAAAAGAAGTTTACTGCAGCTTTTGAAGGATTAAAATATCCGTTTGTATCTGTGAGGAGCAAAGTGAAAAAGATAAAAATGAAAATATGCATGTAAATGTCATGTTAGTGTAAAGACTGAAACTATCACTTTATAAATTGGATTTTTAATCCCAGATTGTTTAAAAATGTTTTTTCATTTATCACATTTTCAGGATAAAACCTCATCGAGTAAACTTCTCTAGTCCGGTTCATCAGTTTATTGATTTAGCTGCAGCTTTAAAATCTCCTTTCAGCTCGACTTGGCCCTGCAGGTCTCGCTCCAGCGCTCCAGGAATGCAGAAAGCTCACGTCTATTCTTCTCCTCTCTCCTTTTGTGTGACAGAATTTCCGCGGCCTGGAGGCGACAGATGGCTCGCCCACTGCCTCACAGCAGCAACGGCAGCAGCACAGTCTTAGAGTCCTGGGCTTCCAGCGTCGTCATTCTCTCTGCCCCGTGACCCTCCCCAACTCCAAGTTCAACAGCAGCAGCAGCAGCAGCAGCAGCAGCTCTGAGATGACAGACTCACCCTGCTGGGGGATCAACATGGCTTCCACTCCGCAGTGGAGCAGGGAGAGCCAGCTTCCCCGCTCAGCGCTCAGCCACATCCCCTTCAGAGTCGACCGTTCAGTCAGCATGATCGAGGGCAACGTCAGCAGCCTGGGAGCCAGAGAAGACAAAATGTCGAATGTGTCCCCTCCACTGCTGCTCCCTCCACCAGGTCTCTGCATCAGCAACACCTCTCTCTCCTCCACTGCTTCCCCCTCTGCCTCCAGACCCCCGGCCCCTTCACCTCACATCTCCACTAGGTACAAGACCGAACTCTGTCGCACCTATGAGGAAAGCGGAACCTGCAAGTACGGCACCAAATGCCAGTTCGCCCATGGCATGGATGAGCTGAGAGGCCTCAGCAGGCACCCCAAGTACAAGACGGAGCCGTGCCGCACTTTCCACACGATAGGCTTCTGCCCGTACGGCGCCCGCTGCCACTTCATCCACAACGCCGATGAGCTCCTGGCTGCAAACACGGCGGCGCCTCCTCAGAAACAGAAGCTGAGGCCTCCTCTGCTGCGTCACAGCCTCAGCTTCGCAGGCTTCTCCTCCTCCACACAGACTTTCCAACCCGTTGAGGAGTCACAGCCTTCTTCCCTCCTCTTCACCCGGGCCTCCTCTGTCTCCCCGTCTCCATCCTCCACAGGGAGCCCAGAGCTCCTGTCTCCTCTCTTCCCTGAGCCGGGGGCGCTGAAGCATTGCCCATACCCCTTCTCTGGCATCACCGACCTGGCAGGAGACAGCAGCGATTCAGCTCTGCGCTTCTACGCTGTGACCGACTCCGTCAGCGCCAAGTGTCCCACCTCTACTTTCACCTCCAAGAACCCAAACCTCCCGTACCACCTCCCCCAGCAGATGCCAGTGTCCTTCAATGCCCCACCTGGCCTCCAGCGCTGCTCCTCAGCTGACTCCCTCTCCGAGGAAGGCTACACCTCCTCCTGCTCCCTCAGCTCTTCCTCTAGTGGCACAGAGTCACCAAGCTTTGAAGGCCGGCGCCTGCCCATCTTCAGCCGCCTGTCTGTTTCAGACGAGTAGGGAAGGGTTTTACCACGGGGCTGAATCATTCAGGGACAGATGGTCTAATTGTTTAACTCTGTGTGACCGGTTCAGATTCAAGTCACTAAGAATTCAAACATTAGGTTTTCACTTCCTCCCTTGATCCGGCCGGTAAACGTAACTCACTTTGTGCATATTGCATTTCTCATCCAAGCAGTTGTAGCGCTGCTCAGTGTTTGTCCAGTTTTAGCTGACTTCCCTTCTTTTGTTTCTATTGTTATTTTTGTAAGGTTGTTTTCTTATGCCGTTGTTACTGCTGTATACTGTTGTATACCCGTTCTTAGAGACGATACCTGGAGGGTACTTCCCTTAGCTGTTCCTGCTCGGTGGGAAGTTCTGTGTGAGAATTTCCCGTACCCTGATTTAAGAAGGATCGGTCCTGTTTGCCCTGCAGATGACTGGCTGTGTTGGTTTTTTTACAGATCTTATTTCTTATTTGACTCCCTGCAAAACGTTTCAGCCGCGTCTGCCTGCAGCACTTCTCCAGTCATGCTAAGGGCTCTCCGACTGTATGAAACATCCTCTCTTTGAGTGAGAGAGTTAAAAACTGTACAATGTCACCGATTGATGCATTGATTGCTTGAATGGCCGTGGCCACTTGATTGTATTTGTCAGCTAAACTGCCTTAGCAACAACAACAACAACAAAAAGACTAGCACATGTGTAGGTCACTGACTCTCTAGTTACCAAAGCTGATGTTAGATTTGCCCTAACCTACTTAGTACTGTTAACACCTAGCCTAGCCTTTAGCCATGACATCTAATATACAGTGTTATGACTATTATTATTATTGCTTAACACTTTTATAGACATATTTATTGCTTTTTTTTGTATAATTTGTGGTTTCTGTCAGAGTTTTGATGATGCTTTATGTTCATGATGTCCATCTGCTTTTTTTTTTTTTTTTTAAATGCTATCCTGTAGCTTTAAGATGCTGATGGAGAGGAGAGGACAGGAGGTGAAGACAAACATTTTGGCATTCTATATGTATGTTGCCTTATTGGCTATCAGGCCTGGCAGAAATCAAGACTCGCTGAATGTTCACATCAGAGACGGAGAGTCTGAACTTTGTGCTGTTGGTGTGAGCAGACAGTGAGTCTCCTCTCCTCCCCGTGACGCTTCACACCTCTGACAAAAAAACAAAGAGTGTTAACTTTTCATCTTCCACGTGTGACTAATCTGTGTGTATCAGGACTGCTGTGGTCTGTGTGTGGATCATTCCTACCTGTGTGATGTAAACAGACAGGTGAGAAGGTCACCTGTGTTTATAGTGGATGTTTATCTATCAGAGTTGCCTTGACGACGACGATGAGTTTTTTTTAGGCCGAACCTCTGTTGCACGCTAGCTAGCTAGCTCACTCTCTGAGCGGTGGGTGAAATCACGTGAGTTCAAATGAGAAATCAGGCAAATCAGATTTTTTTTTTGGATTGTTTGTTTTTGTCACTGAAATCCACTCAACCTGCCCCGATGAGTCCACGGACGCTTGTTGTTGCTTCTTGTGAGCTTGACTTGACAGCAAGCCGTTTTTTTTTTTTTCATTTTTTTGTAACTTTTGTTAACTTAAATTCTTATTTATTTTGTTTTTCAAAGCAAAACCTATATTGTGTTGTTTGATATTGTGTTTTTTGTTTTTTTTTACGTAATTTAAGTGCATTTATTGTTTACATTCCATGGGTTATGTTGATATCCTAGCTCTTTATCTTAATATATTTGTCCATCTTTATTTCAAAATAAAAGTCTTTGGAAAATAAGAGCTCTGTGGTCATGTATCTCATTAACTAATACAACATGCAACATAAATACAGAAGACTTGAAGACATGATATTCCGCTCTTTTACTCTCCTCTCCTACATCACCTGCTTCTCTTTTCTTGCAGCTCATACATTTTATGCCCTGTGTCCTGCGAGATCATGTTCGATGATGGAAATGGTCTGAACTCTCACACTGATGCAGTTAAAGGCAGTTCGGCCTTCTGCAGAGAAGATTAGTGTGAACTGGATGCGTGAACATCAGAGGCACACAGAATTAATCTCTCAGTGCTAATTAAACATAATTTGTCTTTGGACTTTTCTAATGTAAGTGCTAACAGTGTGTTTTTCTGTGTGTAACATAAACTATGAGAAGTTGGAAGCTCAGTAAAAGTTTAAAAATCTTTGTGGTTAACATGGTGGAATAACACAAATGTTCCTTTTTTGGGTGAAGCGTTCCCACGAACGTCACTTTAAAATGCTGCCGGTGTTCGGATGGGCCTTTACGATCATCTGTGTCTCATTGACACACAAAAGGAACAAAGATGAACTCTTTCTCTTACTCTCTGCGTTCAGGGAATCTCCCAGCCCTCCCCTCCATGTGTGTGTGTGTGTGTGTGTGTGTGTGTTTATGTGTGTGTTGTGTGGGAAGAGGAGTGAGTTTTGTTGCAACTGGTCTGAACAGAAACATTAAGAGTGACTGACACTGAGGAGAATGTTTGGGCAACAGATGCTCGAACAAAGACTTCCCGGCACACAATGGGACACGGAGATACTTGTGACTGATTTCCATCTATTCACACAAAGTGGAGCAGAAGTTGACGTCCTCCCCTGTGTGTGTGTGTGTGTGTGTGTGTGTGTGTGTGCGTGTGTGTGTGTGTGTGTGTGTGTGTGTGTGTGTGTGTGTGTGTGTGTGTGTGTGTGTGTGTGTGCGTGTGTGTGTCCACAATGTTATTGGCAACATTTACCTAAACTTCTGTTATCACTGATACATTAACATGTAAACAGCATCTTTTGGCTTCATAGCAACACATTGTACAATCTGATCATATGTTTTGAAGAATCTTAATTATAGTGGAGTAAGAAGTAGTGTAATGAAATCAAAACATTGAACTGGAACCAGCTGTCACTCCCAAATCAAGGATTCAAGGATTCAAGGATTCAAGGAGTTTTATTTGTCATTACACACATGTAAACATGGGATGCAACGAAATTGGTTTCCCCTGGTCCTGGAGCAGCCCAATATCCAAATATAAAATAAAATAAAATATAAAATAAAAAAATATATATATACATATGTATATATAGAAGATAAAATATAAAAGCCAACCAGGACTGAAATTATGAAGATTAAACTAAACTAAAACCAACTGTGAGAAACACAAAGATGTTTATCTTCATTTGTATATGTGCATATACCTGTAATTTATATTATATATATATATGTAATTTATATTATATATATATGTAATTTATATTATATATAATGTTATTGTGGAAGTTAAAAATGATGTGAAAATGTAAAAAACTAAAGTATATGTGTGATTCCTGTGTGTGTGTGTGTGTGTGTGTGTGTGTGTGTGTGTGTGTGTGTGTGTGTGTGTGTGTGTGTGTGTGTGTGTGTGTGTGTGTGTGTGTGTGTGTGTGTGTGTTGGCATTCAGCTGAGGGCAGACTGAGGATTTCCCTCTGGTGAATGAATAACAGTAGAGTGAAGCAGGAGCAGACTCCCACAACCCCCATGGCTACTTACCATTCAACACCCGTGGTTGTGTGTTTGTGTGTGTGTGTGCATGAATGTGTGTGTGTCTCTGTAAGACCTTAAAAAGGCCAGGGGCCATCCCTGTGCAGCCCCTCGACCCCTCCCTCCCCTCCTGGTCATGCAGGGCCTTTTGTGTTTCCCTGCTTTCCCTTTTCAGTCTAACATCTGTATGCTAATGCGCTTCAATGGGAATGGACTGGAATCATCCTGGGAGAGAGGGTGAGGGGCGGCTTCCCTGTGTGTGTGTGTGTGTGTGTGTGTGTGTGTGTGTGTGTGTGTGTGTGTGAAGTGATTTGGGGAGAATTCAGCAGCAGGAAAGGGGTTTGTGCCGGGCTTAGAGAGGGAGGGGAATGAAAAGGAAGAATTATTGATTAACGGGCAGCTCAGGAGGGAACGAATGAGATGGGGGCGTGTGTGTGTGTGTGTGTGTGTGTGTGTGTGTGTGTGTGTGTGTGTGTGTGTGTGTGTGTGTGTGTGTGTGTGCAGGGGTCTCTCTGAAGTACAAATGTCTTTAAGTACACTCACAAACGTGTTGAAGTTGAAGTTGCAGCTGAAGTCAATATGAAAACTAACAGTACAATCAGTTTATATTTAAAACTGGCTGCATGCAGACAGACAGGTGAAGCTTAGAGGAAGCACAGAGACTTAGATCAGGAACACTATGAGCAGACTAATGGCTGAGTTTAAGTTAGGTTAAGGTTAAAATGATAAACTTTTAAAAACCAATAAAGTCGACTTTGTGTTGACTTTAATCAGAAGAGTTTAGAACTAGACCTGCTGAATATGAATAATTAATTATATTAAAGGTTCGGGCCATTGTACTAAAGGTTTAAATATATTTTTTTTCCACACTGTGCTGAGCACACACTGAAAATAACACATGCTACAGCACAAGCTGTTCACTGCTGATGTGTGTGGGCCGTTTGTGTGCGCTGTGTGCTGATTGCAGTCTCTGGTTGTTTGTTGGTTACAGTCTGTCTGTGCCACCTTCTGCCTCAGTGGGAATCTCCTGCAGCAGAGCAGCAGTAAAGCAAATCCACTCTGTGCTCGCCTTCAACAGGAGCAGGATCAGTGCAGCTCCCTCTGCTGGTCCATGTGGACTGATGGTCCAGGTTCTTTGCACTCACTGTGCTCCAGAACTTTAAATCACCAGTTAAGTTATCAATAAGAAACAATCTGATGGATTATTTTAGTAAAACTATGAAGTTTTCTCTATTTTCCACCTTCGTGCAGCAGTTCAGATCTTTCATGACATGAAGCATCAGTGCTGTGGCTCTTATTGACACACTAAGTAACATATCAGACAGAGAGCATTTCTCTGAGCATTAACGTTCACCTATCACAGGTGAAGAAACCAAAAGAGCCTAGGATGAACATCAAGTACAGATGTAGAGAGGGGACGCCATCTAGTGGAAACATCAGTGAAGTACAGTGAAGCTGCTGTGATCTGCCAACAAGTCTCCTGAGAGTGTGTGTGAATCATTAGCTCCTAAAGCTGATGAGCAGTTTCCACCTTGCATGGAAACTTTAATCTCAGTCAGGCTGAGTCAAGTTTTGTTGCCAGCTAACAGCAGAGCGAGTCGTTCAATAATAATTTAGTAATTGGTTCTGACCAGAAAAGTTCTATGTTATGTTGTATAAATACAAATTCATGTTGCGTACGGTATATTTCAGTGTCTGCAGAGTTTCCATAGATACAGACTCCGACTATGTCATGGCCCTGTACTTTAAGAAATGTGATTATCAAAATGTCTCTTTGGTTCTTTTCTGGTCACTTAGATTAAACTTGAGTTCTTGGAGGTGAAGAACCAGGTGAACCATCCTTCACTGTCTCTCCACCGTGTTTGATTTCACCAACGTGCTGCAGGTAACGTCACATATCTGTTATTTTCAGACTTTTCTTACTCCATTAAAAGTCCAATTTTAAATAAAAGGCTTGTTTTCTAACCAAAACAGGAAGAACAGAGAAATAAAACAAGACTGAGACCCTGTCTGAAATAAACTCGATTTTGTTGTTTCTTCCTTTTTTTATTGCATTTAATTACAGGCTATTATTTTCATGGCTTCATTCAACACACAGTATTGATACACGCAGGCTGCGGAGGCATCAGTGCTCTCTGTGTTGAAGTCTTACTGTTTTATTGTGTCTAACTTGACGGATGACTTCGGTGTAGTTTTTCTTTTCTACCACTGGATGGCAGCAAACTCTGAGCTGAGTTTCTCCAGGTAAACCTTCACCTGGACACTGTAATTAGCTCTTAAGTAAAACAGTTTTTAATCAATGGTAACAATAAATATTGACACATTTGTAATAACTGCATTATTAATTAACTGAATTATATTAAAAATCATAATAATCATTATTATTTTAACATTAACACTGTCATACAGAAATATATTGTGG
>CM014090.1:1142416-1162738 GCA_004119915.2 Collichthys lucidus | reverse complement strand
CTCTCTCTCCATCCTCTCTCTCCATCCTCTCTCTTCTTTCCTCTCTCTTTTTCATGTGGGAGGACGGTGATGGGTTACAAAACTCTTTGATGGAATGCCTGTAGTCTTTCTCTTCTTCTTCTTCTTCTCCTTGTCTTTTGTAACCTGCACCACCTGCTCCTTCACCCTGTGACCTTTGACCTCCCTAATCGACCCCCCTGCCCTCCGCCCGCCCCTCAGCCTCCCACCGGGAGAATCGAGGGTAGTTTCTCGCTGTAACTACTTTGTCGACTCTCCACTGGACTCGGACAGGAAGATGGGAGCGGAGGGCTGACTGGATGACATCATCGGTTGATCTGTGATCAAGTAATGTCGTCGGTGACATCATCACCCCCTCAGCCCAATATGAGAGCCCAAAGACTCATGGGAGTTTGTTTTTTTTTTTTTTAAATCAATGTTTGTTAGGGGTTTTTTTTCTACCTTGTCTGTAAAAGCTGTGGACCACCCTCTGCTGCAGACTGTGTGTGTGTGTGTGTGTGTGTGTGTGTGTGTGTGTGTGTGTGTGTGTGTGTGTGTGTGTGTGTGTGTGTGTGTGTGTGTGTGTGTGCGTTAGCTTCCTGTCATGCATCTGAGTTTCAGTCAGATTTATTTCTTACGTTTCAAAGAGCATTTGTTGATTTTCTCTTCTTTTAAAAATCTGCTTTTCTCTGTGTGTGTGTGTGTGTGTGTGTGTGTGTGTGTGTGTGTGTGTGTGTGTGTGTGTGTGTGTGTGTGTGTGTGTGTGTGTGTGTGCACGTAGTGTGTATTTCTGGTCATGGGGGGTTGTGTTGGGACATTGATTAAGTCGATTGTAGTGTTTACCTTCTGTAGTTTTGGACACGGAGCAGGTGAGGTTTGGTCCTTTGTCTCGTCTGCAGTGTGAGCTCTGAGTTGCAGACTGTTAATATGAATTATGATAATAAAAAAAAAACGCACCCAGAGCCATCGATGGACTGAGTTTAGACAGAAGACAGAACCGATGCTCCAAGATGTCTTTCCAGGAGGACCAGTGTTTATATTTTTAGGACAAGGTTTTATCATTGGTTGTCACAGTTGCTGATATCGGACCAGCGTTTCCCGTTGTACGGGTACCCGCAGGGCTCAAAATGAGACTCAGAGTGCAGGTCCGGTTGTTTGCATGTTAGATTTTCTTACTGCTGTCAGAGAAGCTGGACCCTGAAAGAAGAGAGATCTGAGAAAAGGACGAGAGGCAGCTATCGTTGTTGTTGTTTTGTTTTTGTTTGACATGAATGAAAATCACTCCGCTCGTTTATTTTTGTGAGAGATAGAAAAACTCAAAATCGATGCAGCTGAACCAGAGATTACATTCTCCCTGCTGCCTACATTACCCACAATGCAGCTTGACTGCTGACTAGTTTGTCCTGATCATTTTTTAAAAAGTGAATCACAGTGAACATGAAGCATGAAGTTTTATCTTCGTGTCAGTCATCGGACACTGAAATGAGCAAAACACTCACGTCCTCCTTTAAAGCTCAAAAAAGATTTTCTACATGCACAAATCTAAAATCTACAAATGTATAATGTTCACCCGTAATACTCGGTCCATCCGCGGCTCTGGGACTCCACACTGAGACTGTGAGGGAGAGAATGTGCATGTCAACGACCTTTTTTATACGGTACCTTTACGAAAAAATAATAAGTGAGTTGTGATGATGCTGAAACGTAAAGTGACGATACATGAAGGATGCTTGTGTACGATAGGAGAAATCATATTAATCCTATTTTCCGAAGACAAATAAATGCTGCGATGGTACAATGTTGTTGTTGTTTCTGACTGTTGGATCCCGGGAACGCTCTGAACATACGCTGTATATTTTACATGCAAAAAAAAAAAAAAACAATGTTTCAGCCTTTGTTTACGGACTGTTTTTTTTAAATAATTAATCAATGCCAGAAAATGAGTTCATGACCTAATTTTGTTTCTTTCTTTTCTGTGAATTAAAGCAACAGAGCCTTTCCTGACGACAAACAAACAAACGTCCTGTAACTGATCGGTCACAGGTTCAAATCCTGCAAGAGCCAAAGTTTCCATCAGCAGCCACGGTTGTTCGCTCTGCATTGAACATTTAAAACACCTGCAATGTAAATACACCAAACATTTCCAAAACATGGATTCACATCTGTTCAGTTGTTTTTATTGATTTTTTTTATGTAGTGATAATGAACCTCTGGCCTTAAACTGTTTCAAAGGTGCAAGACTACTTTAGTAATGGCAACGTTTTGAGGCAACAGTGTATAATGTCGTCAGCGCTTTGAGGCTGCAGCTAACCATGATTTTGGTCAATTAATCTGCTGATTATTTTATGAAAACATGCTCATCACGGCAGCCATGTGAAGTCTTTATGCAACCAACGCTCCAAACCTGAAAACATGCAGCAGAATGATTGGCAACTAAATCATTGATCGACTGTCAAGTGGGGAGAGGAAAAAAAAGGCCACATGTTTGTGATCCGTGTGTGGACAGCTGTTTACACTGACTGGATTAAATCTGGGTTAAACTGCCTGAAACTGTTGCCACTGTGTGTTTGTGTGACCTGGTCTGAATCCCCCTGACACAGAGCTGGACCTGAGGAACTGTTCTGTGCTTTTACATCGGAGTTTCTCTGAGATCACATAAATACACGGCATGTGTCTTTGAATTTCCCCTCAGCCTTTGGTAAAATGTTATTTTTACCATTTCATTCCACTTTGAAGGGGTCGTATCAATCTGCCAGTGTGTGCTGATGTGATGGATCAAACTGTATTTATGATGAACCTGCTGCAGTGACAGATGAGTTTCATCATGTCATGTTTGATACATTCTCAGTTAAATAATAGTTTCTTATCTGAACCTTTCAGGAAACGTCATGGCAGTAATCTGCCCTCTCTCCCAGGGGAAATATTTTTAATACTCCAGCATTTCAGCATGGAGGCAGATCCATGATTGGGTGTCACATAATGACAAGCCACGTCACACTGACATGTTCAGCAGTTTTCATTTTTACAGCTTGTTTCGTTTGGCCAACAGACAGCAGGGACGTTTCAGTGGAGATAACGTGAATGCCACTGCAGTTTAAAAGACGGGAGTCTGAATTTCTTCCACCTGCATAAACACACTTTTAGCTGCACGTGAGAATCTGCTTCAGCTGCAGAAGAGGCTTCATATGACACGGCTCTTATGAAAGAGGATCCGTCCATGATCATCTTTTTCACATCCAGCCTGATGAATGAGCTTCTGTAGGAAACAAACGGACCGCTGCTGGGTTGATGATGTGTTACAAATACTGCTGGACCCTAGAACAAGTTGAATATTATGAATTACTTTGGTAAAAATAATAATTTTACTGTATGAAGTGAGCATCAACAGGCGGGGTGCAGTTGACGGGGGATTCAGACTCGGTGCAGTCTGAAGGTCTAAGAAAGGACCGGGTCAGTGAAGTCTTCACTCCTCAGTGTATCAGAGCCATAATTTATCTGTTTACGAGTCATTTTCTGATTATTTGAAACAACTCTGAGAAATAAAAAGAATAAAACTGTACGAAAACTGAATATCTGCTCCGCTTGTGTTTGTCCTGAACGTGTCAGCTGAGTAGACTGTTAAATTTAAACACTTGGATTATTTTAAGACTCCTGAAAACTTTAAAGATTTTCTGTAAGTCAATTATATGATGAGCGTTCTTTGCTTGAGTCTGTCTCTCCTCTCGCCATCCGTCTAACTGTGAAATGAGATCCCACCTATTTCTCTTCTTGGTGGTAATCACTGATTGCTTTCATCTGCAGCATAATGATTTCTGTGGTGGAGATGAGGCTGTGCTGCAGTGTGTGTGTTAACTGACTGAGGCACAAACACCTGTAACTGTAAAATTAGTAACATGTGTATTTCCTTTCACTCTCCGTCCTCCATAATGTCTTTATCTGGACAGTAAGGTGGACAGTCTGTCTGTGGCAGTCTTGTTGTGTCAAACCAATATGATGATGTTATTTTTTGTTTTGCACGCTCACATGGACACTGCTGTGCTGCATCTACACCTCAACGTGAAAAATGCTCCCTGGACTAAGCAGCACTGGGAGGGTTTTCTCCGAGGAGCTGTGGAAGAAGGAGACGTTGCTGCAGGAGTCCTCGGTGGATGAGCTCATGCCCGTTTCTACCATGGAGGACTGGACGACCATCGCAGGTTCTGTCAGTGCTGGAACTTTTCAATCTGTCGGCTCTATAAGTTGTAAACGTGGTGATCCGGCTGTTTGTACGTGAACTACCAGGGGATGTTCTTTCTCAATTTACCCACTATAGCTAATAATGACCACAACAGTCTCATGTTGCCATGGAGACTGAGTTCTCGTTAAGCAACTGTAATTGTCTTCCACGCAGGGTTTCGGCTCTTTCTGGATGATTTTCTGCTCTCTTTATTTATTCTCTTCTTTCTGCTGCTTCCCTCGTTCATTCAGTCTGTTCTCCCTTGTGCATTAAACAGTTGGTCTCTCTCACAATACAAAAAAAAAACAAAAAAACACGTGTGTGTGTGTGTGTGTCTTCCTCTGCCAGCGCAGTGTGGAGAGTAATGAGGCTGGTTTCTGCTGAGGTGGCAGAGACGAGGAGTGACGGAGCGCGACGTATCATGACAAGGACAAACAACCACAGAGGGTGAAAGTGAAATGAAAACAGTGTGAGATGCAGAATTAGATATACAGTAGAGGAGGAGTGTAGCATACAGGAGGTTTAGAAAGGCTGAGAATTAAGCTCCTAATACTCACATAACAACACTGCATGGAAACTGTCACAAAGTTGGAAACACACAAAGATCCAATTTAAATTTAATATTAGAATAATGTTTACACTAAAGTACATCCTGGTTTCTCAGAGAGAGAGGAAGCGTGTCCTTTCCTCGTGTCATTTTTGCAGTCATGCAATCTGCTGTGTGTGTTGATTGATGTCCCATGGTGTTGCAGTGGACCCCCACCACCTCCTCCTCTTCTTTTATTGCTTCGCTATTGCATAACAACCTTCACTGCAGAGGAAGAGCACTGCAGAGCACACACACACACACACACTTCACTCTGTACAGTCTCTCCTCTAAGCGTGTTGACATGCTTTGCTCATTACAAAGAAAACTCGATGAGCTCCAGGGGTCAGAGGATAACACGAAGATTTAACTCAGACGTTTTGTTGCTTGGACGCAGCATCAACCTTAGACATGACCGTTCATAGCAGAAGAGACGTTGGGTAATAACTTAAACATTCGATTTTTCTTGTCACCTCTCGACTTCTTGTCTCGTTGCTTGTAACTGTGTGGCTGTACTAGACGCTGAGGTACAATGGGCAAGTTGAATATGTCGTACCAAAGAGTACCAAAAGTGAGTTTAGGGTTGAGTTGTACCGTACTACACCATGCAGCGGACAGTGTAATACATTGTAGTCTGTGTCAGATTCAGACTTCATCCTGTAACCTGCACTTCTTCTTCTGTGTCTCATGTTCAGAAGATATGCTCTAATTTCTACAACTCATGGACAGATTATTCAAAATCAGGCTCCTGATTTGCCCTTTAAGAATAAATAACACTGCAGTCTGTTACATGTGAGCCTGGCTGACTTTCTGTGAGGAAATGTGCTGAGCAGCAGAGCACAGAGTGCTGCTGAGGCGTACGTCGTGTTTAATGCTCCTCGTGCCGTGGCCAGCAGGGATCTTAATGGGCTGTTCATCACTCTGCATGGCTGCGAGAGAGGGAGGCGAGGAAAGAGGAGGTGAAGACGACGGGGAGTGTGCAGGGAATGATAAACATGACGACACAAAGAGATTTGATTTTCCATTTGAACGTGTCAAAGAGAAGAGTGAAGTCTCATTTCATCTGAGTGAATGAGCCTGAGAGGTGAATGTCATGATGTTACAGTCAATACATGCTGATTCACTGTCATCCACTGTAGAAGTTTAGTCTGTCTCTTTAATTTGTAGTTTTATTCATGAACTCTGGCTCAAATAAGTTTGAGCAACCTTTGTATTCAAAGTCAGCCGTGTCACAATCAGCTAAATAATCAGCCATGACACTGAAAATCTCTCCACCTTTAAAAAGCAACGTCCACACGTGCTGTGTTTGTTAGAGCAGAAAGACAGAATAAAGTTTTTCTCTGTCAGCAGTGCGATGAGATGAATCATTACTTCATCTGCAAAATCTGATTTACAGTGAAGCTGGCAGGTATTTCCTGCTGAGATGCAGCTGCTCGTGTTCAGTAACAAACACTTTGAACAGAAACACAAACTACAGGGAAGCTAGAGATTTGCTCATGATTGAATATTATTATGCTGAACATTCAGAACTGTCTGCTTTGTTATTGTGTTTTGTTGTGTGTCACTTCATCACTGTGACCCACACACGTTTTCTGTCTGTGTCCATTACCTCTTAGACTCAGTGTTTGCAGGTGACACATGTTTTACTGGCTGTCAGCACTCTCGGACTGTAATACAGCTGTTTCCTGTGTTTATGATAATCTGTGTGTGTGTGTGTGTGTGTGTGTGTGTGTGTGTGTGTGTGTGCGTGTGTGTGTGTGTGTGTGTGTGTGTGTGTGTGTGTGTGTGTGTGTGTGTGTGTGTGTGTGTGTGTGGGCGCGGGCGCGGGCGCGTAAGGCATCTCCCTGGTACAGGTTGCTCTTGTAATGGCTCTGTTACCGTGGCGACCCATGCATTGTTGACCAGATTCAACGCATTATGATTAAAGGTGGGCCAGGTCGCCATGGCAACGCTCTGCGTAGGCGCTACATAAGCGGAGAGAGAGGGGACCCCAGTGATTGTGTGTGTGTGTGTGTGTGTGTGTGTGTGTGTGTGTGTGACCTGAAGCTAAAGGAGGTTTTAGTATCATGTGATGTCTGTCTGTCTGTCTGTCTGTCTGTCTGTCTGTCTGTCTGTCTGTGTCTCTGTGTCTCTGTGTCTCTGTCTGTCTGTCTGTCTGTCTGTCTGTCTGTCTGTCTGTCTGTCTGTCTGTCTGTCTGTCTGTCTGTCTGTCTGTCTGTCTGTAACAGTGCTGTTCACTCCTGACATGCTTCACACACAGTTACACCTGGGAGCTGCCCTGTTCATCCACAGTGCTGCTGTCGGGCTTCGAGCTGCTCTCATGGAGAAGCTTTGTGTCTTATTCCGTTTGGAGGATGTGGAATGTTATGAACTTGTGTAAATGTGTGTCCTGTCAGGCCACAGGCTTCATTAACTGTGTGCTGACACGACGTTTCATCTGCAGGCCTCTGGATTTCAAGGATTTGTTTAATTGAAAGTTTTTCCTTTCATTTCTAAGTTGAAGATATTTCCTACAGAAACAGTGACCATGTCTCTGCAGCAGAGTAAATGCTTTGTGTTCATGTTTGTTCTGATGCTTTGTGAGACTATTTAAAATTCAGACCAGGCCAGGTCTGATGGTGGTTGTGCAATAATTTCCTTGTGTCTGGAAATGTCCTGTGCTTTCTTGTCAGCAGGTGTTTGCACTGCTCTGCCTGTTCATGGATTTACTACCACAACAACTACACTGATGTAAACGAGGGACACACAGATTCAGCTGCACCCGCCGACAGGCCCATTTAATGATGCTACACAACTTTGCTGCTCTGTTTGTGGTTACATCCTGTTGTGATGCTTTTCATTACATAAGATATAATTAAACAGGAGGAGGAAAGACACACAGTAATACTTTCATTCACAGTTTCTCTGAGGAAAGATTGATGTTTTAAAAACTTCCAGGATTGTATGTTCACATTATTAATTAAATGTTATATAAGGAAACATTATATATAAAAATAATATGCAGCTCAGTCTGTCAGGAACATGTCAGCATACGTCTTTTGCATGTTTGGTGAGTCACCATCCAAGGTTAAACCAGTCATGAGCAGTCAGACGCATATCCATTTTCTAATGTCATTTTATTTGTTCATAGAAAATTCTACAAATCTATAGAAGTAATACTCGAACACATGATGGTAACATATTCCTAATGTCTGATTAGTTTGTCCCTGTAGTCCTTTAAAGTAGTGTAGCATCTCTGAATATATAATATATTTATGAATATAACACTTGGTGTGTGAGGTGAACAGGCCTAATACAATGCTGCCATGTTTTAAAACTTTCTGATTTGTTATGTTTAAATCTGCAAATTTGGCAGAATCTAAAGCTAGTGAATTAAAGTGAAATCTACAAACAGGAATATACAAAGTGTAAATAATTTTCTTTCTTTTATTGAGTTCAAAATCTTAAATTGACCAATGCATGAAAAAGGTGATGAAACATTTTTTTTCTTTAGTGTCAGCCTTAAAAAAAAGAAGATTTGATATTAAACATGACCTCTGTCTATAACTGTCTTAAATGATAATAATAATAATAATAATAATGCATTTTATTTCAGAGCGCCTTTCAAAACACCCAAGGACACTATACAAAGATAAAAGCAATGGAAATACAAAGATTAGAAAAGCAAAACACAATCAAAAGCACAGGCTGTATAGTATAAAACAAAGAAATTATGAAAAGTCAAAGTGCATAGGCTAACTGAAACAAATGAGTTTTTAATCTGGATTTGAAGAGGGGTAAAGAGGCAATATTGCGGATGTCAGGGGGTAATGCATTCCAGAGTTGGGGAGCAGAGCAACTGAAAGCTCTACTCCCCATAGTACTGAGGCGGGCAGTGGGGACAGTAAGGAGGAGGGAGGAAGAGGAACGAAGGGAGCGAGAGGGAATAGCAGTGTGAAGAAGATTAGACAGGTAAGGAGGGGCAAGATTGTGGATGGCTTTAAAAGTATGGAGGAGTACTTTAAAATGAATTCTGTGCTTAATGGGGAGCCAGTGGAGATGCTGTAGTACAGGGGTAATATGGTGAAATGAAGGGGTTCTGGTAATGATGCGGGCAGCTGAGTTTTGGACCAGTTGCAGCTTGTGAAGGGATTTGTGGGGGAGACCGAAGAGGAGGGAGTTACAGTAGTCAAGACGGGAGGTGACAAGGCTGTGTACAAGGATGGAAGAGGTGTGGGAGGAGAGGGAGGGGCGAAGACGATTAATGCTGCGTAGGTGAAAGTAGGCAGACCTAGTGATGTTATTAATGTGGGAGTGGAATGATAGAGAACTGTCTAGGATTACACCCAAGCTCTTGACCTGGGGAGAGGGGGAGACTGAGGATCCATCAATTGAAAAAGAGATATTGCTAGCTTTGGATAGGGTGGATTTGGTGCCTATAAGGAGGACTTCTGTTTTGTCACTATTAAGTTTTAAGAAGTTGGAGGTGAACCAGGATTTGATTTCGGATAAGCATGAAGTGAGGGGGGGTGGGGGGGGGGGAGTGACAGGTGGTTTTCCGGATAGGTAGAGCTGGGTGTCGTCGGCATAACAGTGAAAATTGATGTTAAATTTACGGAAGATGTTGCCAAGTGGAAGGAGTGATGTTCTCTGTAAATGAATAAATATCGAACAACATAATAAAACAACAAAACAAAATAAACCATCAGATAAATGTGCATATGTTTCTCTGTCAGTATTACAAAATGCTCACAGGTGTAAATTATATTTTTATTGATGTTTTTCTTTGTCGGCTCATTTGATTATGATTAACAGGGGCTGCTGGTGACGTCAGCAACAGGTTGGTGGAGCCCCTCGCGGACGCCGCCTCGCGCCTGCAGTTCTCCTCCCCTCCTCGCGCAGACGGAGCGCGTGCTGGTCCAGTGTCCTCACAGCGAGCTCGAGAGCCTGCACCGCTGCTGCACGAGACCACTGCAGCACAGGGCTCGTGCGTCAGACCGTGTTTTTAAACGGTAACGAGAAAGATAAAAACCGGCGGAGGTACCGGAGAGCCGAGCAGCAGACAGACAGGTGAGCGCGTCCTGCATGCTGCGCAGTCAACGACCTTTATGTTTCAACTGTAAATGTCAGTTTGTGTTGAAGCAGGAATGATGTTTTATTTTGAAAGTCATCAGTCCTGCGTGTTCTGCTACACACTCTCTGCTTCCCTTCTTCAAACCTGCTCACTTTAATTTCAACACATGTGATCTGATGTGACCTCATGTTTAATTTAAGTTGATGGCAGCAAACGTGTTTAATCCAACTCCTGGAAAGTTTAAACCGCCTGAGCAGGAGGAGGTTTCTGCATTGTGGAATAAATGTGTAGTTACTGAGCCCTGCAGTCTCAGCACATTGTTCTGATGTTGGATCATGACTGTCCGGTCAGAGCGTTTCTCCTCCTGCAGTGTCACAGATAACCCTCCACATGTTGTGGACGTGGAGCTCCAGATTTCTCCTTCAGGCTGATCTTTAGTGGCATTGTTGTGATTTACTGCGGAGCACAGATGGTGAATCACGTCCGTCAAGCTGCTTCACTGTCAGGTCAATACAAATCAATACCACGCACACTGACACGATCTCAAGGTTCAAGATTGCTGCTCGTTCAGTCCAGTTCTCAGCAGGACGTCAGATACACTGTCAGACATTCATCACCCAGCCGAGGTCAGTTCATAGACCTGCAGCAGTGTGAGGAGTAATGTCTGTGAATGGATATGATAATGTATGCTCTTCACCATGGGGACTTACAGAGATCAAGTCCCAGCTTGACATCAGGGCAGATGTTCACAGTAACACTGCATGTGTGCATCAGTTTGACAGACTGATGATACACCATCAGACATGATCAGTCCATCAGCTTGTCCTCTGAAAATCCAAGCAAAGATCTCTCTGATGTGTGGAAGTTAATATTGAAGAAGTGATATCTGCTGTGCTGATGACTCTAATTCAGAAAAATTAGGAAACTATGACAGTATGAGCCACCTGTGTCAGTCTAGACTGACAACAAGATCAAAAAGTGGCTGATGTATGTCACTGTTGTCCTCTGCTGTACTGCTGCTTTTCTCACAGTATGTCATCCACATCACTTCCCACCCGCATGTACTGGTTCTTCCTGCGGTTTGCTGCTTCTGTGGCAGGATACCATGACATGTTATTCCAGACACATGTACCACTTCTTCAAACTTAAATTGCCTGTAGGTGTGAACAGGTATTTGTCTCTGTGATGGACTGGTGACCTGTCCAAGGCACCCTGCCTCTCACCCTAAGTCAGCTGGGATTGGCTCCAGCTCCGCGACCCTGATGAGGACAAGCGGTTAGGGAAAATGGATGGTCAAACTCATCCAAGGCCACAATTGCTACGCTGGTGCACAGAGCTAATATTGTGATGTCAATATATCACTGACACAATGGCATACAGCCTGCCTCAGGACGAAAACAAGAGCACAATATCATCAACATAAGTGTAAACGTTAGTGGAACATGATGTAGGTAACAAACAGTGGCAGAGGCATGCCATTCAGAAACAGGACGAGGATGTTTCTGGGATCGGACCACAGCATCCAGGTGTCTGAAAGATTATTGAAATGATCAGTCTTGGATTTGCAACCTAGTCTGGCTCGTGCTCCTCTTAAAGCCCCAAACACTGAGAGATGATGAACACATTGTGTTGTGATATATTTCAGACACATGCAGTAGCAGATCCACACACCTGGAGCAGACGTCATGTAAACACACACACACACAGAGCAGAGAGCGTCGTGATGTAACATCTGCAGCACAGCCTCATGACTGACACAAAATGTCTTCACCGTCGTCATAAAAACTCCTGTTTGCTTTCTGCTGAGCCTCCGTGTGATTCTGCGTGACGTCAGTGTTGCTCCATCATTTCAGGCTACAGCACAGCAGACAGTGGTGTCACCGATCTGTAATCTGGATGTAGACACCCTCACAAACCCAAACAGAAGCAGATTATCTGAGTTTAAACTATCGATCATACATACATTATCTGTCACATATGCTCAGAAACTGTCTGACGTAATCTGACGTTGCTCTGGAAGTCTGTCATCTTTTTGTCATGAGCTGCACCTAAGTGAAATAATCCAAGTCAACTCTGACTTGGCGGAGTGGGCGGATGCCTGTGTGTACAGTGACGCAGTGAAAAAAGGCCGATGATTGGACTGACAGCATGAGGTTTGAATCGGGGGCTCCACAGCCGGTGAATCCAATCATCACTTTAAGCTGGAACACTTTGATTTTGTTGGTTTTGTGTTATTAGGTCAAAAACTGTTGCCTTAAAACTTTTTCATATTTCCAGAGAAATACCCGGGACTCTCTCTGTGTTGCTGTGTTTGGTCTTTTTGCTTTGACCGGGCTTCTGTCTCAGCAGCTTGACCTGATAGTTTTGCCTGAAGGCGCTGCACGTCTGGGAAATCAAACCAAACTCCCTCCAAGCTCACCCAGCTCTCTGACCTTTCATCCACTGACATGAAGGTTCTTTTATTTCATTTAGTTTTTCCCAGAAGTCCGTTAGTAACAAGCCATAAATGCAGCGCTGATTCCAGGCAGATTTTGAGCCATACATTTAAATTTAGTTCCAAATAACGTTCCTACTAATCCTTATTTAACTTTTCTGTACGAGTTAATTACATTGGGTGTATCACTGCGAGTGAATATTCCCAGAGGCTGACGGGGATCCCAGTCTGGCTGTAAAAGGCAAAATTAAATCATCCTCTGATGACTGTGATGACGCCAATATGTAATGAGCAGTTTAATGAATAAATCAATGTGTTGGTTAGCTTATCATTAATCTGCCGTGACTCATTAACATCATTGCTGATACATGCTTCTTCATGGTGTGTGTGGTCTCTGCTGTCTGGTTTATGTTCAGAAAGTGAAAGGCCAAAAGAGGACGAGCTGTTCCACACTGAGAAACTCTGATGGGAAAATAAAAACATTTGGCTTTCTGTGCTAATTCTGTCTTTAGTTGGGTTTCAAAGGCAAATGCTGATTCTATTTTTTAAACAGTAAATGAATGCTTTATCAGATTAGCATGTCATTAATGTTGTTTGGGTGGAGACACCATGTGTCACGTGTGCTGATACTGGCAAGGAGAACCCAAAAGCACGACACTGAAGCAGACAAGTTCGAGGGAAGATCAGTTTACTAAGTCCAGAAACAGGCAGGGTCAAAACCAGGAGATCAGAAGACAGGCAAACAAATCCGACAGGGGGCAGGCAGGAATCCAAAACAGGCAAGAACAGGTAGTCAAAAAACAGGAATTGCTGGAGAACTTGGCGAAACAAAACAAGACACTCTGGCAGGGATGAAATGAAAATGGACTGGTATATATACACTGAGGGGCTAATGAGAAAATGGGCTGCAGGTGTGGAGATGGGCGGGGAAAACCAGGTGAGGGGAATGAGCTGATCAGGGAAGATGGGACCTGAAATGACAGGAGAGTAGTTAAAGAGACAAGGGACCAAATAAAGAAAAACAGGGTGTGACTATGTTACACCATGGTCTGTAATAAATGCCAGATCCGATGAGTAAACTCAGTTTTTATGTCTGTGTAGAGGCTGAACTCTCCTATCAGGAAGAGTTCAGCTCATCGATGGTCTAACAAATCATTTTGCAGCTTACTCACCAGACATAATCTTCAGAACAACGTTCAGTGATTATTCTTACAGTACTGGCATCAGTATGATTAGGAAACTAAAACTATGTTGTTGTTGTTGTTGAGGACAGATTGTGATTCTGGCCTAAGATGGAACATAAACTGTGTTTGGCTGGATGTAAATCTCTTTATCTAAAGTTTCATATTTGATAGAAACAGAAGGAGCACATGCTGCAGTCGTGGTGTTGTTAGCTGTGGTGTGATGTGTTTGGATTGGTCCGGGCACAGAGGGCTGCATTGTTTCATGTGTACTGTCTCCCCCGCGCTCTCTCCGTGTCTTCATCCATCTATCTACGTGTTCTGCTGTTTTCGGCACAGTAGCAGTGTTTCCTCCTCCAGTGTTGTGCGTTTTGCTGCAGCATTTTTACACAGAGAAACAGATGGATGATGCTTACACATGGAAACACGCATACACACTCTTTGCTTCACCCGGGCACCGATCACAATCAGCTCCAGGATCTGCTGCTCGGCTGCGTGTCGGGGCCACAATAACTCATTGTTTTGTTTAGCTCTACAGTAGCTTGTGTCATTTCACATGCAAAGCAATGAAGCTGGTGTTCATTTCTCCACCGCCGTCCCACTAACAGCATGAAAACTCTGTCTCACTACATACAGTGTTTCTTTCTCTGCACTGACCTGCTTCACATTCATACATCTAATACTCATACCCAAAGGGATCATTAAAGTTTAATCTAATCTTGTGCATAATCACATCCTGAAACCACAGTTGTGCAGCTCCACAGGAGCAGCAGGGATTAAGTGCCTGCTTTAAAGGCCACTCCGTAAATTCTCCGGGGATTCGAACCCGTGTCCCTGCAGTGACAAGCTGCTGCTGTCACCTGGGTTTTCAGAAGTTGTAAAAGTGCCAGTTATCTTACGAACCGTGTCCTGTTCTTTTATAGTAGACGATTTCTGTCAGTCTGCTGCCAAGTTAATCTTGTTTTGCTGGATTTACCTTTTATTGTTTCCACGTTGTTATTTTCCCGTCGTGTCCTGGGATGACTGTGGTGGGAGAGAGACTGAGATCAGCACGTTATATCTTTATTAACATGGCTCACACACCTAAAAGCACAAAACTGAGGACACGAGCATTGTCGTTGTCAGTCAGTATAATTTATTCCACAGGGGCCAATTAAATTAAATAGACACAGCTCTCTTTCCATCACGCACACACATACACACACTGTTCTACTGTCAGGTATTAGGTCTCTGTTAGTTTTGCACTGTAGACTGAAATCTATGTTGTTTTCTATTGGTGGCAGATGTAGAGTTGCATGATACCCACGGTATACCCGATACCCCGCGGTACCAAATCATACCCGTCGCTACTATACTAGAAATTTTACACGACGGTACTACCGTGGATTACTATACTACCGGTGCCAGTCTCCGCTACATAGCGGCCGCCTCTGCTCTCCTCCCGGCTTCTCACTGCATGCTACTCACTCGTAAAAAAAAACATGGCATGTGCTGCAACCGAACTACACAGCTGCTGAATGATTGGCTGTTTGCCTGTTACTGGTGACGTCCAGGGATGTGATAGGCTGTTGCACGCTGGCTCCGCCCGTCTGTTAGCTGATTGGCTGTTCGCGTGTTTCTGCCGGCAAGCATGAACTCCATGAAGACAGCTCCGCTTCGATAGAAACTCGCTTCAGCTAAAGTTCTGTCTCGCCCAGACACGAGACAACACACTCACCGTGGCAGAAGCACCGGGCCCGAGCAGCGAGTCTGCCGTGGCGTCTTCGTCAGCGGCGACACTAATTTTGCTTAAAAAACAAACGTTGTTGTTTCAAACTAACTTGTACAAATACATTGCAGTTTATAAAAATAATAATAATAAAAAAAGGCTGCAGTATTGCGATAATACCAGGAATCGCGATACTTTGTCTGGTATAGTATCGTGGTTACTCATTTTAGTATCGTGACAACTCTAGGCACATGTACTGTGGCTGCAGACTAAATATGAATTGTTTTGTTGGTAGTTTGAAGTTACTGAAGTTGTATTTTATTAGAAATGATAGTTTTTCATTTTGTCCACCATCTGAATCCTTAATTGATGATCATCCATTACCTGTCATACCTGTGTAATCTATTGCAATTCAATGACAGAACAGTTCTGCATAACATCTCCAATTTAACTGTACTCAGTTTAAGGTGGTGTCGTGCTGTATATTAGAAACACTTCACAACAACATTGTCACTCACTAACTATTCAAAACACAGCAGAACGCTTGTACTGGGTTGCATTAGATGGTGTACAGGTGTACCTAATAATAAAGTGGCCACATACTTGTGTGCAGTGGCAGTCTTGGATGTTTCGGTGCCCCAGGCCAACGCTTATTTTGGGCGCTGAGTTGGAGCGTTTCCATGGAGATGAGTGAGACATAGACTCTTGTTATTTCTTTACATTTTGGTGAATCTGCAGCAGCAACAGTCACCCTGAAAAACCTGCTGATTGTTCATGTTTGCACTGTAACCATGATTATAATCTCTGAAGTACTGAAGAAAACATCTTTCATGTACTGAAGAAAACATCTTTCATGATGTTTATGAGGTTGGGTTTGGGTTGGAAATTATACGGAGGGTCTATGATTCCTAAGAGCATTGGGGATGCTGTATGAGGACAGTCCACGTGAGTAGCTACTATATTTCCATTTGTACTCATCCTTGTCAGGTTATAATTTAATTCTTTGGGGGGAGGCGGGTGCATGAGGCCGTTGGTGATCCTGTCAGACGTAATGGAGCCGAGCAGGCAAGTGAAACATGACAGACTGCTAACCTGCTCTCAGTTCCCCACATCGCCCAGAGACGAAGACGTAAGACGGCTCAGCTACAGCGCCTGTGACTTTGTGTCTGTGTTCAGACCCACAAGAGCAGAGTTGTTTGAGAACCGGTTCCAAATTGTCTGATTGGAGTCATATCACATCCTGTTATGGAGACCTCAGACATGTGCATCGCTAATTAATGACATCAAATGGAAACAAGAAGGAGTCGTGTCAGGAGGAAAGAGAGGAAGATCCAGAAAGTGGCTTCATTTGATGAGTTTCCATCCTCGTGGCAGCGTTGCTACAGATAACATTTGGAAGATATGAATCGGAAAGCTTAGATGGCAGATTGAATCTTTTTATTTTTTTGTGGTTTGTCCAGTCTGTTCTTGGTGCATTGCAGCTTCTGAACTGCTAAGTGGACAGTTTGTCTGCTTCTAAAGTTCAAATATAAGCCGACATTTAGGATCAAGTTTCAACAAATAAAAAAAAACAAAAAAAAAACTGATGAAAGTTCTTTCTAAGTGATAAATCAGACCCTGTACAAGCCTGAATGCTTCCTTACTTCATGATGAATTCCCTTTAACTCCTGTATGTGTGAGTGTGATTAGATAAAGAACCAGACCTCAGTGCTCTGTTTAACCTGACATCCTACCTCTCCAGGTTACGGTGTGCAGGGCTGCTCTGCAGGTCTCCTTGTACAAGCAGAGCAACACATTTGACAGCTCCATGTCACACCTGGAGTACCTGCAGAGAAATGCTTAATTCTCCGAGCTGTCCAGATATCAGTGGATACAGGTTTAAAGGTTGAGTCACAGGAACTCAGTACGGCTCTGGTTTTGTACGATATACAGTATTTGACATTGATTATTATTAAATAAATAGAAATCTCAGTGGTTTAAACATGTTACAGGAGGAAGTCTGTATGTAAGATAGATCGATTGACCGAGCCCTCAGTGATGAATTCATTTTTTGTATTTGACCTAAATATTATCAAGTCCTTGGTCTCAGCAGAGGAGGCTGACTTTGTTCACTGAACACTTTCCCAACAATCAGTCCTTTCTGGAAAACTAGAACGAGGTTTGTAGAAACTGGAGCAGTCATGAAAAACGCCTCCTTTTGTTTTCCTTGTAACTGAAATCTGAAAATGTCAGAGATCAGTGATTACTTTGCACTCTGTGTTTGTTTTTCATCTTCTGATCTCTGTGGATAGATTGACTAAAAATGTCACGATTGGAAAATAACGACGTGGATTATCTACGTCACAGATTCAGTTTGTTCTATAAAAACCCTCCTCTCAGATCGTTTGTTTTCTTTAGTCACAGTCCAGTGAGTGTGGGGCATTTTTGACTTAATGATTTTGATGCATTATGAAATTTGCTGCAAATTGATTTTCTGTCGAGTGGCTCTAAAATGTTCTAACAGTAAAAATAAACAGGAGTCTGCACTTAATGCCTGTGGCTTTGAAATGGCACTCATGCTTTAATCCCTTCACAGGTGAAGTCGAGCCTGATACGCACTGGAGATGTTGTCCTGGGCGTCATTGTGACAGCTGTGTTTGTTTGTCGTTCGTGCACAACGTTTCCGAGGATTGTCATGTGTGTGGGCAGCTGTGTTCGTGTACTTAGGTGTTAAGTTCATGTGGATGTGTGTGCATACTCGATTAGAGATATAGACAGCGTCCCAGAGAAAGAGACACGCGTGGCAGGGTTCCCACCTCTCCTTCTGTCGGCGTGATGCAGCAGAGGACATCCCTCACTGGGATCAGAGCAGTGCTGCCTGTCTGACTGTGTCACACTCTGACTCTTACCTGCGTCATGTTCAGTTCGCTCCTGTGGTGCTGCAGCGGTTCAGTGGTTCCAGCTGCCGGCTCACAGCTTCATGGACCCGGGGTTGTGGTCCTTTCTGTGTAGGTGTGAATATAATTGTCATTCTGTCTGTTTTAGTTATGTAAGCATATTACTGGGAGGAGCCCTGCCGTGATCTTTGGCAGCACAGTGTTTGCAGTTTGGCAGATAGTTTGCACTCTGTGCTCCAGTGAGGAAATGAAACTCTGGGTTGTGATGTTAAAGGATGCTACAGCAGTTTAGTTAATGGTTATATTTTGTTCTTCAGGTCATGAATAGTCAACATAAGTCCAGGAAAATTTTATTTTGCCTCAGGAGGGGCACTCGACATTCTGTCAATCAGCTTTTCAATTAAACTCTTTCCAGGGCCCTACCTGCTCACTTGTCCTGTATATAAATAGAAGAGTGTGTGGACAGCTGACCTTAGCTGACTTTATCTTTTTATTGTAAAGAGCCAGCTGAATGAAGTGCTGTCCAGTCATGTAGTTTAAAGTCAAGCTGTGGAGTACTGGCCAGTGTCCAGAGGCTGTTCAGAGAGAAGGAGGAGCGCTGACAGATGGACAGAGGAGGGAGGAGAGAGGCCAAGAGAGACACCAAGCCCGAGGAATAAAATAAAGAGAGCAACTTTTGTAGCATCATAACACATTTTAATCTCCAGCATCTTGTCCACCTCCTCCTTTCTGTCAGCTTTCTCCTCTATTTCTCCTTTCCCGCCTTCCCTCCTTCCTCTCCGTGCTATCTTTATCTGTGCCCTCGCTTCATGAGCAGCAGGGGTTTTGAAACTTTCTCCGGCTAAATTTAAGAAATGTACTCCCTCCTTTTTACCGCAGGAGCTCAGAGCTGCTTTAAAGTGTGTCACTGCGCTCTTGATGTCGCCACCTGTCATACGTCTGATCTGACCCACTTTGGGTCTGGACATGCAGTTTATAAAGCAGTGGAAGAGAAAAAAGAGGTGCACTAGTATTGACAGGAAGAAAGAGAGGCTGTTATCAGCTGTCAGGAGTGGTCCGGGTTGAGAGATGCTTCAGTTTGGTGCTAAAACACATTTGGGTCTGTTGTATAAGCCTTTAGAAAGAAAGTGACTGCAGAGCGAAGGGACCCATTGACAACATCACCACACACAGTGGAGACAAAGCACCTGGCTTACATCACATGCAGAGCTGAAATACTTGAATCCATAATTCAACTGTGCATCAATAAGTTTGTCTTGTATAACATTAAACACAGCAAAGATTTTCTAACTTGAGTAGAGCTGCCTCAGATTAGATGAGATTTTCTCGGTCAGCTAGTTTGTCATTACTCAGCTCGTCATTGCATGATTAATTAAATTAATTAATTAAATTAAATTAATTAATTATTGCACATAGTGAGATTTTTCTGTTTATATATTATATAATGTTAATTTGTATTATACGGGTCATGTACATAGTTGTAAATATAGTAACATAGTGGTGTATATCTATTTTCTAGTTTGTTTATTTTTCTAGTTTTGCTATTTCTATCTTACATTTTATTTATTCTTCTTTCTATCTTATTTTCTTTTTATCCTTTTGAGTGTTTTTTTGCACAGTCGCGACAGTCACCTTAATTTCACTGCCACTGTACCTGTACTTTTAGGCATGTGACAAATAAAAACTTGAATCTTGAATCTTAAGATATAAATTCAATTATCAGAAAATGACTTGAGTTGCAGGGCTGAGAAAGAATGTTCTAACATTATACCACAGCCAAACAGCGAGTGCTGTGGATGCCCGGGAATGTCGGCATGAAGCCAGATCAGGAGGGTCTGTTGGCATCATCTGTCTCTCCTTGAGAAGTTTCTCATCAGTGTTGAAACTAGTTCAGATTTATTTTTCAATCACCCTTAGCTGGGGTGGGAAATATACCAGCCACTGACAAATAATTGTTGAAATTCACCAACAACTCTGTCGTAAATCGTTTTTTTGGTCACTTTAATATTTCATCAGCATTTGGCTGGTAGCTTTTTTTCTCACGGTTTAGTCGACTGTTCGGTCTCTGCTGTGATTTGAGGAACAGCCTGGTCTGACCTGGTCCAATAACCTTGTCTTTATACCTGATGACACCTGCACCTGCTCAGTAATAAAACTGCTGTCAAGATTCAAAATCAGGTAAACAACTCTCTCTGAGGTCATATTTAGTGCCACGTCATGATGTGCTCTCTCACATCCACACAATGTAGACTTTGATGGAGGTTAAGTGTA
>CM014090.1:1119916-1134916 GCA_004119915.2 Collichthys lucidus | reverse complement strand
GAACAAATCTCTAATAACTTAGCTCCACATACTCCTATATAATATCTAGTTTGGTCAGTTTCCCAGCGGGATTTGCCTCCTAACCAGACGATCGTCATTCTGCTTGTTGCCATGGCTGCTGTTCAGCACCAGACCACCATGCTGATCCTATCAGGAAAGATTTACTGTAAATAATCCTGATTAAGTTCCAATTCCTACACCAGCGCACTCCCATAACCCTTAACCGAGCCATATTTAGAGGTACATGGTTTTTGGATTTGTTTGTGTGTGCGTGGCACAGTATACTGAAAGTGTATTTGTCCAACATTTAGTTGTCCTGGATTGTGAAAAAAAAAACAACAAATATTCTTCTTGTATTTAGAGATTAAATAACAGTATCTGTTTTAAATTCAATGCACACGTCTCTGTGATCTTCAGTGCGTCAGGTGGCTGTCCTGGGTCTCTACCTGTCCGTGCTGTTCTTTCTCTACCTGGTCCCTCTGGGAATGTACTCGCCCTGCATTAAAGAGGCGGGAACGCTGGGACCGGCTCCAACACTCATCGGACATAGAGGAGCTCCGATGGTAAGACCCGCGACAGCCGGATCTGTCTTAGTTCTGTTTTAGTTTGTTGGTTATGATCATGTTTTAATCATCATCTGAGATCTGTTGAGATCTGGAGATGAGGATATAGTGTGTATTTTTGTGACTTTGTGTATGTGTGTGTGTGTAGCTGGCTCCAGAGAATACTGTGATGTCATTCGAGAAGGCCGTGGAAGCAGGAGGGGAAGGACTGGAGACTGACGTCACCATCAGGTATTAAGAGCTCTGTATGTATTCCTGTTATACTAAACAGGAATACTGAACAATAGTGAATAAGTATATTTAATGTGCATCTTCTACACTTTATCTGTGCATCTGTCATGCATCTTTTCCGGACCAGTCTGCTACATAACTGCTATAACAAACACTAAATACTTCTGATAACGTAAAGGTGTTTTGCTGAGCTGCTCCACAGGACGCCTTTTTAAATAAAAGTAAGAACCATCTGAAGTATAGAAATGGTTTCAACTTCATTAAACGGTATATTGTGATTCATTTCATGGCCACTTGCAACAAAATGCCTTCATATACAGTAATTACTTTGTTGTAAAGACCATGACATATATTTAGTGTCCTCGTTAAGGGTTCACACGTGGAGTCAAACTCAGATTACTGTTTAATGCTGCCGCCCGTGAATGAACCTTGATTAACAGCTGCCTGATTAATTGATCCAGTTATTGAAATGTACGATCACAATTGTTATAAGACCAATTATGTTTCACCAAAAGGGAAATTATTAAATCATTAACAATAACACGACAGATCACATGTCGGTCCACAGTGGACTGATGCTGGTTGTACAGATCAGATCATGATTTCCTCTTCACTCCTCCTCGTTCCTCTCCTCACCTTTTTCCTCTTCACTCCTCCTCGTTCCTCTCCTCACCTTTTTCCTCTTCACTCCTCCTCGTTCCTCTCCTCACCTTTTTCCTCTTCACTCCTCCTCGTTCCTCTCCTCACCTTTTTCCTCTTCACTCCTCCTCGTTCCTCTCCTCACCTTTTTCCTCTCCACTCCTCCTCGTTCCTCTCCTCACCTTTTTCCTCTTCACTCCTCCTCGTTCCTCTCCTCACCTTTTTCCTCTCCACTCCCTCCTCGTTCCTCTCCTCACCTTTTTCCTCTTCACTCCTCCTCGTTCCTCTCCTCACCTTTTTTCCTCTTCACTCCTCCTCGTTCCTCTCCTCACCTTTTTCCTCTTCACTCCTCCTCGTTCCTCTCCTCACCTTTTTCCTCTTCACTCCTCCTCGTTCCTCTCCTCACCTTTTTCCTCTTCACTCCTCCTCGTTCCTCTCCTCACCTTTTTCCTCTTCACTCCTCCTCGTTCCTCTCCTCACCTTTTTCCTCTCCACTCCTCCTCGTTCCTCTCCTCACCTTTTTCCTCTTCACTCCTCCTCGTTCCTCTCCTCACCTTTTTCCTCTTCACTCCTCCTCGTTCCTCGTCCTCTCCTCACCTTTTCCTCTTCACTCCTCCTCGTTCCTCTCCTCACCTTTTTCCTCTTCACTCCTCCTCGTTCCTCTCCTCACCTTTTTCCTCTCCACTCCTCCTCGTTCCTCTCCTCACCTTTTTCCTCTTCACTCCTCCTCGTTCCTCTCCTCACCTTTTTCCTCTTCACCCCTCCTCGTTCCTCTCCTCACCTTTTTCCTCTTCACTCCTCCTCCTCGTTCCCTCTCCTCACCTTTTTCCTCTCCACTCCTCCTCGTCGCTCTCCTCACCTTTTTCCTCTCCACTCCTCCTCGTTCCTCTCCTCACCTCACCTTTTTCCTCTCCACTCCTCCTCGTCGCTCTCCTCACCTTTTTCCTCTTCACTCCTCCTCGTTCCTCTCCTCACCTTTTTCCTCTTCACTCCTCCTCGTTCCTCTCCTCACCTTTTTCCTCTCCACTCCTCCTCGTCGCTCTCCTCACCTTTTTCCTCTTCACTCCTCCTCGTTCCTCTCCTCACCACCTTTTTCCTCTTCACTCCTCCTCGTTCCTCTCCTCACCTTTTTCCTCTTCACTCCTCCTCGTTCCTCTCCTCACCTTTTTCCTCTCCACTCCTCCTCGTCGCTCTCCTCACCTTTTTCCTCTCCACTCCTCCTCGTTCCTCTCCTCACCTTTTTCCTCTCCACTCCTCCTCGTTCCTCCTCTCCCACCTTTTTCCTCTCCACTCCTCCTCGTCGCTCGCCTCACCACCTTTTCCTCTCCACTCCTCCTCGTCGCTCTCCCTCACCTTTTTCCTCTTCACTCCTCCTCGTTCCTCTCCTCACCTTTTTCCTCTCCACTCCTCCTCGTCGCTCTCCTCACCTTTTTCCTCTCCACTCCTCCTCGTTCCTCTCCTCACCTTTTCCTCTCCACTCCTCCTCGTTCCTCTCCTCACCTTTTTTCCTCTCCACTCCTCCTCGTTCCTCTCCTCACCTTTTTCCTCTTCACTCCTCCTCGTTCCTCTCCTCACCTTTTTCCTCTTCACTCCTCCTCGTCCCTCTCCTCACCTTTTTCCTCTTCACTCCTCCTCGTCCTCTCCTCACCTTTTTCCTCTTCACTCCTCCTCGTCCCTCTCCTCACCTTTCATTCATCTTCACTTCACCACTTTGCCTTGCTTACATCATGACTCCTACGTTGACACTTTTAATATTACCATCTCGCTCTGCAGTTATGATGGTGTTCCCTTCCTGATGCATGACTCCAGCCTGAGGAGAACCACTAACGTTGCAGAGCTTTTCCCAAATCGGACACACCTGGATGCCTCCATGTTCACCTGGGCCGAGCTACAGCTGCTGAATGCTGGCAACTGGTTCTTATCGGTGAGACTAACACACACACACACACACACACACACACACACACACACACACACACAGATGATTTTTAGTAAAGTGTCAGAATGACTAAACACACACTCTCTGTTACAGAGGGATCCGTTTGGTACTGTGTCGACCCTGTCTGAGGCCGACTGCTTCCAGGCCCAGAACCAGTCTATTCCCTCACTGGCCCAGTTCCTGGAGTTAGCGGCCCGTAGCGGCAGACTGGTGCTGTTTGACCTGCGCAGGCCACCGTACGGACATCCCTACAGTCAGTCATACATCAACACCACTCTGCAGGTGGTGCAGGCCCACATCAACTCCTCACAGGTAACTGTACAGGGCAGAGAATAAAATATTTTCAATTCCAGGTCCAGATGGAAGTTGACACAATAGTTTATTATAGAATATTCGTGGGTTGGTTTGTTTTATAATTTGGATGATACTTAGTGAAAATCTCTACAAACATTGTACTAGTTATTCACAATGATCAAAAGTTTAGCCATAATGGTCCTAAGATGTGTTTGGATCGTCTCCAGTGGCTCCAGACATCTCTGAATTTTTAATATCTTCAAATAGTTTTTCCCTGTTATGATTGTTCCAAGCGGTGACGATGTTTTGTTCCTGTGTGTGTGTGTGTGTGCGTGTGTGTGTGTGTGTGTGTGTGTGTGCGTGTGCGTGTGTGTGTGTGTGTGTGTAGGTGCTGTGGCTGCCATCTGAGGACAGGGAGCTGGTCCAGGCCGTGGACCCAAAGCTGCAACAGACATCTGGAGAAAAGGCTTCTATTCAGGAACTGACAGACAGCCACATCACCAGACTGAACCTGCACTACAGCACCATGTTACAACAGCAGATCAGGTACACACACACACGTGCACAACAATAAGATTATATAAACCAAATCTAATGAATTGCTGCATTCATGTAACGATGATGTATGCACCATCTGCAGTGAATACGTTTAACTGTAAAGATCATTATTGACAGATTTGAACCCACGTTTCATGACGTCACACAAGTCACAGTATGTTTGTCTTGCTGTCAGAAGACACTGATCACACAGTGTACAGGAAACAAAGTCCTCCTGCAGTGAACACCACTCAGAAACACAGACAGAAGAAATAAGGAGACGATACAGATGTGCTCCTAATCAACAACAATTATGAAATGCTAAAGCTGAATTTTCAGCATTTTTGTATTTCAGGTATTTTCTGTTCACACTGAGATATTTGCAAATCATTTGCATTTCCAAAAGACGCCTGGTGCATTTGACTAACTACAGAAAATAAATGGTCCCTAAATATAAACATACAGTACGTTCAAGCACTCACGTCCATCTTCCATAAATCACCTGAGAGAAACGTGACATTTGAATCCGTCTCTTCTGTTTATGTGTGTGTGCATGTGTCAAGTTATGTAACTCAAGCTACAGATGGCCACCGTGTCCTCTGTGACTTCATCCTGTTGCTTGTCGAACAGCCTCAGGGAAGTGACAAGAGGAAAGGGAAGGAGAAAGGAGAAAGGAGAGGGAAAAGGGTGAAGAGTAGGTGGGTGAGAAGTTCATGGCGGGAGAGAGAGAAAGAGAGGAAAGGAAAACCTTAGAGCAAGATATGAGAGGAGAAAGAGGTGAGGAGGTACAGACGGGTTGGAGATGGTGAAGGAGGTGCTTCAGAAGAGAAGAGGCTTATAAGTAGTACAAGAGAAATGTGTGGGAGTGTGGACACTTCCGGTTTTCAAAATAAGACGTGGGTATTAAATGTATTAAATGTTTATTTATAAAATATGAAGAATGGTTAAAATTTGATTTAAAAAGTGTCTTATAAGCCAAGTATGATCCTGCACTGCTTCAATTGCCATGTACATTATGAAATATATTAAAAAATTATTTTAAAAAATCTAACAAGTGTTAAAATGCTATAAAAAAGAGTGTGTGTCGTATAGCAGGTGTAGCTCGACTGTTCTACACTGATTTTGAGCCAATAGGTCACAGGACCTGGAAGTTATTGAGCTTTAAAGCTCATATTTACATCATGAAATATATTAAAAATTCATAAAAAATATGACAAGTGTTAAAATGCTATAAAAGAGGTGTGTCTCACAACAAGTGTAAATCTACTGTTCTACGTTGATTCTGAGCAATTACAATGCTATCATGGAAATAATGACAATATTTATTAGAAATAAACAATACAAAACAACAACCACAAAAATATCGAGATATATATCGTGTATCGCGATATAGCTTAAAAATATCGAGATATTGGTTACAGGCCATATCGTGCAGCCCTATGTGGGAGGTACCTGTACACAAACAGAAGCTGTGGGAGAACAATCTGGAAATAAAAGGACTTGAAAGATGCTCGAGTGACTCTGACGGTTTTTAACACTGAAATAGTTGAATCATCTGAAACATGGAGATATCAGCTTTGATGGCACTGTGTTTGTCATCAGCATGTAACAGTTGTCTCAAAGACATCAGTTTTGTGATTAATATAATAAGAGTGTGATAACATCTTACAACGATGAAGTCTAATGGACAAACTAAAGCACAATCCTACTTTCAAAAATCTGTTTATTTAAGCCTAAACAGCCTGTTGTCGTTCAGTAACTGTTGGTTTTATCGCTGTGAACAGACGTGATGATGATAATCAGACGGTTAACTAGAAAATGCTCTCAGACATCTGCTGTGGAAAAATCAGTGGACTGATTATTTAAATCTGTTATTTTAAAACTGCAGTCCTGATTGGCAAGAAAAAAAAAACAATCGATTGTCATTTTAATTTAAAGTGCAGCAATAATTTTTCAGGCAGAGTTTGTGAACAGCTGAGGAGACGGAGGTGCAGCTCACTGTGGCTGCTCATTCTTCGACTGTTGTCTTGATTTGGCACATTTTTGATAAACAATAGAATAATAATCAATGTCACTGACAAAACACAGAACTTTTTCATGTAACTACTTCAAAATAAAAGTCAGCCGGTGTTTTGTTATTTAAATGCTTTGAATGTGAAGCTGCAGCAGAAGGAACAGTTCGGTTTGCATTAGCAACATATTTCAAAAATAAAATTACTAGTATATGTTTTCTACTGGCCTAATAAAGAAAGAAATATATTTTTGAGGCTGCTTTAAATGCATGGAGACACTACAGTATATATTTAATGTTTCATTGGGTTACTTTACCAGGCATCCTACCAGGACTGTTTGTGCATGAGTCTAATTTATTGATGCATGTCTTACATGTTCATATTTATGCTCAGCTGTCAGTGAAAAAGGACTGATGGAGATTAAAAGCAACAAAATGCAGCGGCTGCAGTAAAATGTGTGCGTTGATTTCACTGGATCTGGTTTGTTATCAAGAATAAGTCTGGATGGAACTGGTCGTGTTTCAACAACTTTATAATTGAACTGTTTGAACTGACCCTCAGTGTGATGACGAGAATCATTTCTCTCTGTTCTCTCATCCTCTGTCTGTTTTTCTGTCTCAGTCTGTTTACGAGACGATCATTAGACTTTCAAAGGACACTTTCATCCTGACTCACAGTGTGTGTGTGTGTGTGTGTGTGTGTGTGTGTGTGTGTGTGTGTGTGTGTGTGTGTGTGTGTGTGTGTGACACTCGCCCCCTCCCTTTCATCTTTCATGTCTTCTTTCCTCCTCCTCTCTTGTCTTCCCACCACCTTCTACTCCTCTCTTCATTTTGTATTAATCCTTAATCTTGGCTCTCTCTTCTCTGAAGTCGGTTCAAATCAAATAAGCTTTGCTGGCAGGAATGTTGCTACATCATCATTGCCGATGCTACATTACATCCTTTTAGCAGGTTTATAAACAGAAGGTGGAGCAGAGGTGAATGAAGGATGAGGATGAGGCGAACACATACACGATGGGAAGGTTACCCTGGTTTTGTGGTGATTTCTGGACATATGATTCGAGCTTTCTAGGTCAGTAAATGTTCTCACGCCGTCTCTGGCTTGCAGATCACAGTGAGAATAAAGCCACAGAGCCAGCAAGGTCTAGCTTCATCGTTTTCATCAGCTATGGTGGACAGATATGGGTTAAGGTGTTGTTTTCCACTGTGTGTCGTGTAGTTGGGTGGGGTGTTGCATGTTTTTTGACTCGCTGGCTCTCGGGACCAGGTGATTAAGGAGACTCCTCCTGGATCTTTGACACAAAGTAGTGACGACATGATCTTCTCTCTCTCTACAGTAAGTACCAGTCAGAGAACATCAGTACTAACCTGTATGTGATCAGCCAGCCGTGGCTCTACACTCTGGCCTGGTGTGCTGGAGCTCAGTCCGTAACCACCAACTCCATCCACATCCTGTCCGACATCAACAAGCCGCTTTTCCTCATGGTGAGCAGAATTCATTTGGATGTTATGATTCCCGCTGTGCTGAATAAAGTTCACATCATATTTCTTAAATGTTTGTAATGTTCAACATGATCAAAGGAGGCTGAAACTTTTAAACTTAAACTTTATATAAGGTGTGTCTGCTTATAGCACCACTGTTACTGGATAACCAGACTGAGAATGCTCTTTAGATCATAATAAGCCTGAGATCATCATCATGTGCTACAAACTCCGGTGTCCAGATTGTGAAGCCATCGTCTTTGGACTGTGAGCAGGGTTTGGATTTACTCGTATCCACTGTGATTACAATAGGACGTCGTGCGTCAGTCTGAAAATCTCTTCAGCAGGTAGCGTGGGTGTTTGATGATCCAGCCTGTGACTTTCGGTTACATAAACGTCTCTCATCGCCTACATGTCTGTGTACATTCAAATGAGTTTGATTGCAGTCCAAGCCTGATGCTTTATGGTCACCAAAGGATGTGATGATATATAAGAGCTTCTGTTTCAGCAAATGTAACCAACCCTGTCTGTCTCTGTCTCCAGACTCCAGAGGAATATAGTTTGATGTGGATTCTGACTGATGCTGTGTCTGCCTTCCTCATCATCGCAGTATTCATATTCCATTGGTGGGTACACACACACACACACACACACACACACACACACACACACACACACACACACACACACGGCTCCCCTGCTAATTGTAACATCTGGTGTTGGGGTGGTGAAGCTGTGCAGGGTTGAGTCATCGCCGCTGCTGATGATTATATTAATATGTAATCGGAGATGTCACTGTGGCCGTTTGATGTGGAGAGAGGAAAGTACTGAAGGATGAGAAAGTGTATGAGTGAAAGATGATTAGAGAAAGACAGGACAGGACAGAAACGCTACCTGAGAGAAGCTGATTTATTTTTTTGGTCCTCATTTATGTTGTATTGGCCATGAATTATATCAGTTATAATATTTGTCTTGCTGAACTGCAGAGACACTGTGGCAGCTCAGCTTAGTGACAGGAAAACTCATTTTCTCTTTTCGTGTGTGCAGACTGGTGCCACACTACACGTGCCTTCCTCCTGAGACTGTTTGATGTACATGTATCTTCATCTTTATAATGTCTCGCCTCTATGACAGGCGCGTTTTCACTGCACGATCGAGTGTGACCGTTCAGAACTAAACCCACTCGTGAACATGGTCGGATGACTCGTGCAGTCCGGTTCTGTCTAAGCTTAATCTGACCCTCAGACTGAGGACATGAGTGAGTGTCAGGGGTTCAGCCAGACGAGGCCTCTCTCCACAAAGGGCAGAATATATTTTTTTTAATATTTTCCAGGATGTTTTATCTTTTGCTTTAGTTGTTGTTCAGCATCATCTCTTTCATCATCAAACCATCTCTTTCCCTTTTATACCTGAGCTTTAGTCGACCTTCACCTGGACCCCCTCTCACACCAACACACACACCTTCGTGATGCTCAGTGTACACATCAAAGCAGTCATAGTGGGACTATAGGCGAACATGTGGCAGTGTCAAAGGAAACACAGAAACACACCTGGTTCTTTGCTGTGTGTGTGTGTGTGTGTGGTGTGTGTGTGTGTGTGTGTGTGTGTGTGTGTGTGTGTGTGTGTGTGTGTGTGTGTGTGTGTGTGGTGTGTGGTGTGTGTGTGTGTGTGCGTGCGTGTGTGTGGTGTGTGTGTGTGTGTGTGGGTGTGTGTGTGTGTGTGTGTGTGTGTGTGTGTGTGTGTGTGTGGTGTGCGTGTGCGTGTGCGTGTGCGTGTGTGTGTGTGTGTGTGTGTGACAGGTGGAGAGAGCGAGGCCTGCCCTTCTGGTCCGGCAGCCGTCAGACTCACGAGAATGGACCGTACAGCAAGTTCAGGACAGGTATGAAAACATTTTGTTTCTGTATGATCGTGGAGAGTTTTACATGTTAGTTTCATTTCAGTTGCATCTAATGTCTCGTCTCCATCGTGGCTTCTGAGTCTGTTCTCTTTTTTTGAAGGTTGCTCTTAAAACTGAATATTCAAACTTATCTGTGCATTTGAAACATTTCTTTAAAATCAACACTGGGGAGATTTGCAACCCACAAGGTGGATAAGAAAATACTCATAAATAAATATAACATTGAAAATTCTTTTATATACATAGAGCAAAATTAAATGATATAATATAAGGACATTTTGTTGTGGGTGTCTACATCCTCCTGTTATCTTCCTGGTATATCTCATTAAATATAAACGTAGCTTGGCTCGAGCTGTGGCCTGATCAGCACAGACACCATTTTATGATTAACATCTCCTGCTGTATGTGTGTGTGTGTATATGTGTATGTGTGTGTGTGTGTGTGTGTGTGTCAGACTCTTCAGAGGCCATCTGTGTTCGCTGGAGCCCCCTCCACCACTCTGATCCCCCTGCCGGAGCCTTTGTCTCCCTCCCCTTGGTCTTCAACCCATGACCCCCTGCATGTCAGCCCTGCATGTCAGCCCTGCATGTCAGCCCTGCAGGAACCTTGTATGAACCTGAACCCTGTTTGAACTGTACAAGCTTCTATGTCTCTGGTAGAAAACAAACACTAACCCTCCATGAAGCCTGCGGAGAGAGATTTGGTAAATGACTGTGGGGATTAAGCTTCACGAGGCAAACGGCAGCATAACAATACTCAAAGTTTATAGACACACAGATCTTAAACAGGGTTATATGTGCATATATTCTCTGATTAGAGAAAATAAAGCTGTCATGGGTGTACGAGGCTCATAAATGACCTCCATTAGAGAACTACAGTCTGCATGTCTGTCTCACACCTAGTTATTTTCATGCTCTCATTATCTGTGCTTGTCTCCCTGCCTGTATTTACCCCTTCCTCCTCCTCGTGTATGTTTCTCATGCACCCTTGCCTCTTCCAGTATGGCCTCTGTTTTACCCACAATGCTCTTCGACACGTAAAGGTAGAAACTCTAAGCTGTTTAATCTTTCCCCCGTTTTTACAGAGCTGAGTGATGTGTGGTCAATCTCCAGCGTCAACGTCCGACCTGACCTACGGAGCACGCCCAGTTCACCCAGTGCCCCTCACCTGCCCACCATCACGGAGGAGTGACGGGGGAGAGACAGAGAGAGAGAGAGAGAGAGAGAGAGAGAGAGAGAGAGAGAGAGAGAGAGAGAGAGAGAGAGAGAGAGAGAAAAAAGTACTTTGGTTTCAAATCAAGTAGTTCTCCATATTATTGAATATGTATGGCTGAAGAAATCAACAAATCATTCTTACTGCCACATGCAGTAAACAAACAATACAGTGACTAAAGTTTGCAGAAATCATGTGAAATATAAAATCGTGTATCCGTGTAGGACTCATCACATCACAAGCTGATTGAAAATCTGTTTTTAGGATAGAAAATAATGTGAGCAGATTTCTGTAGCCACAGAGAGACAGACAGCAGAAACATGTTGAGGTAAAATAAGAGGCCGCAGACTCTCTCGTCTTTCTCCACTTCCTGTCTCATCCTCTCTCCGTCTGCGGGCCGACTGCCTGCAGGAGCCAAACTGCTGACCCAGACCTCATTCACTGATGCGCCATCAGGAGCGGAGCAGAGAGACTCTGGACACGAGCCCAGGAGCATCAGTGTTCATCCCCATACTGTAATCTCATACATGCCATTAAAATGCCTGGGCACTGAGGACAGTCAGACACTAGCCCCGCGCTAGCTGAACATCGCTCATCATTCAACATCACCAGCTGAGCTCCACAACGCAAGACATTAAAGAAACTAAACAAAGAATATTTCCTGCTGTGATAATACAGCCTGCTTCACTCTTTCCGTCTCGTGTTTCTAGTTGATGTCTGTCAAAGGAAGAACAGCAGAGACGATGGACGATGATAAAACTGGACTTCTGCAGGAGCTATACTTTTTCATTTCCAGCTGTACAGGTATCAGGTGCATTAGACCAAACCTTAAACCATGTCTTAAGATTTTAATCTCTGTGTGTGTCTGTGAGTTGTTGGACGCAGTGTATGAACTGTTGGACTGACAGAATGAATGTAAACCTGAGGTTTGAGGGTCGGTGTTGTTAGTTACTGTTTTTGTTTTGTACTAAAGTGAATGTATCATCAAGTGAGGCCATGTTTCTCAAAAGCATATGAGGAACGCTCTGGCTGGGAGTCTTGGCTCGTCAGTTTGGCTACACGTTTGTGCCAAATGTAGAATCAGCTGCTCTAAATAAAGACGAAGATGCTTTTGAGAAACCAGACCGTGTGCTTTTTTTTAATGAGGCAGTTAATATGCTTTCTTCTCAAATGTACACACAGAGTATTTTCTGGAACAATGACCATATAGTCCATCTTTGCAATGTTGTCCCAACTTCACCTGATCTTGGCTCTGGGATCCAGAGTGTCTCAGTTTTCAGGTGTGATGTTAGGGGCCTTGAAGAAGCAGGATGTTCTGCAGTAAGTGCCATTTAAAAAACAAACCAACAAAAAAACACGGCTTTGTTTTCATCCTTTAGATCCTTCTATCCATCCCGCACAGTAAATGTAATGGGATAACTGCGTTGGAAACATTACATTATATTTTCTGGCAGATCTCCCTGGATGCGGGTTTCTGTTGCCAGGAGTTGCTGTAACATGGTTCACTGTTAAATTTAACCTGCAGACACAATTCTACCCAACGAGCCTTTCATTGAGCATTTAATCTCCCATTGTGGCTCATTCTTGGATAAATATTGAACATATTAAGTTAGTTGTTTGGTTTGGTAGTCTTTGTGTGACCCGCACCACCGATCAGTCGGCTGAGGTGGTGCTGAGGCGTGTGAGGGCACGAGACCTCGTGGTTGCGGATTGAGATTGTGCTCACTGCATTCGACAGTGCAGAGTCACATGACTGTCTTAAGACTGCAAGTGCAACAAAGCAACTTAATGTACTGTACTGTATTGTAACATGAATAAGTGGTTAGCACTTAGTTTAAGTGTATTTGTGTTCCTGTTGAGAATATAGTAGCTGATCTGTTGGGTAGGCTAAGCGTCTTAGCTACAGTTATCGATCCCTGCACAGCCATATTTATTCTACTGAATATGTTATGTTCATTATAGGTGAGTGAGTCCGTTAACAGAAGTACATTGAGTTTCCTTTGGAACATTTCAAAGCTTGCATGTGCTGGATTTATCCAGCTTTTGTTTTATGGATGCTTTCTCAAAGATTCCCCCACCCCACACAGAAGCTACCTTATTAGTGTCAGACTGTCTGTAAAGAGACTTCCAGCGGTGATTCAATATTCTAACATCCATGGAAACTTTGGGGTTTCCTAAAACACAGTCAGGTTAAACAGCAGCAGTCTCAAGGTCAAGATCGAACAATCTGCTGTGAAACTTTCAGCAGAGCCGCACACGAGCTGATTCTTTCCTCTTTTTGACCTCTGCACTGTTGCTCTGCTTTCCTGACATCAGTTTTTGTTTTTTAAGACAGGCTTAACTTTTGCACAGAACTCATCAGATATCCTGAAAACAGAGGTTTAACCTCAGGCTCTGTTTTTGCTTTTAAATCTTTATATTTGGGACAAACATCCAGTTGAGTTTGGCCCTCGCATGCTGCTCTGCACGTGGAAATCTCCAAAGATGCTTGGACATACGGATGTTACGCACATCAAACATGCCCACAGACTTCTCATCGTTCAAACTCAGCCACCTTTATTATTATTATTATGATCTCATTCTCATTTTCTAATCCAGTCTATCAGTACAACATACCTGCTTTGCTGTCTTGATGCAAGAATAGATATATTTTTATTTTGTTACATGCCCGTGTAATGGAGTTATTAGATGCTTTGTCAGAGCTGTCGGTCCTGACTGGAAGCTGTGTGTTGGCTGTCGTCATGCTTGTTTTTTTTTCTTGTCTAAATGTGACAAAGAAAGTGAGGAGCTGCTGAAACGTGAGACATGAAATATAAAATCAGATGTTCTGAATTAGAAAATCACATTGAAATCAAAAGTCTTTGAATACTGCACTGCAGTACTTGGTACTGAGGAAAGATAACCTAAGATATAATCAAATAGTGTTTTATTGGTATTATAGTCCAGATGCCATTCTTTCAAATGGTTATTTTTTTGTAGCATTTTACAGTGTGCTGTACTGAACAGCTGTTTTATTTCATTTCATTTTATAAAGCGTTCCAAATTGTTTCTTTTTTTTTTACTGTAACCTTTCTCTTGTTGTAAATGCTTCTGTCATCTAGTATTAAAACATTAGAAATAAGGTTTGGTTGCTTTGTCTGTGGAGGTTCTGCATCACATAAATATTAAAAACCAATTCTAAAGTGGAAACTGTTCTAAAGTTCTCGGAACAGGATGTGATAAGACAAAAGCTTGTCGGTTCTTCTTATCGACTCTTGAAAGTGAAGTTGGATCCACTGAGCTTCTGTCTCGGTACATACGCCCAGAACATGCAAAACCAGAACCAGTGCTAACTGCAAAGATCACACCATGACCAAGCTTTGAGTCACATCCATCAGAAAATGTTAAAAACCCTCCTGATACCCAACAAATTACTAAATTTACCAGCAGACTAACGAACAAACATTTGCATTCACTTATCACTCAAGTCAAAACACATTTATTTCATGTTTTATACAAAAGTGAGAACACACAGTACACAGAGCATGAAGTCACTACAGGAAGTCAAGATGATGAGTTACACCGTTCTATATAGACGTGAACAACTTAAAGGTATCAAATATAATGGTTGGCACTGTTCAAATACCAATGCATGTGTTCACCATGCTTTCAAGACAAAACCAGTGCAGGTTAATGGAGGAAGGGTTCGTTACAAAGACGTTTAATGAGACAGAAGTTAGGACAAGAGAAAACTTTTTATTGGAGGTGCAGAGAGAGAGAGAGCCGCCGGGTGAGTGAAACTGAAACTTTAAATTAAACTGTAGAACATGGCCTGTATGTGTGAAAGTCTTAAGAATGATCTTGAACTGTGGTTATTCAGCGCTCAGACTCTGAAGTGATGAAAATGTTAAATAAGGACTAAATCATCATGCGTCAGTGAAATAACCGATTCAAGGCGTCAGACAATGGTCACAGCTCCGTGCACGTTTCTAAAACTAACATTTTATTCAGAGCAGCTTCTCACATACTGATCCAAGATCAAATCAGGATCCATGAACGTTCCTTTAAGGATTTCTTTATATCTCCAATCTTACATTTGTGACGTCATTTCATTTGTAATGATTTGCAATTTTAAGCAACTAGTAAAAAATATTACACTTTATGTCAATTTCCCTTTTAACACAAAGACGAAAAAATAGAGTCGTAGATTCAGTCT
>CM014090.1:1107416-1114916 GCA_004119915.2 Collichthys lucidus | reverse complement strand
TCAACTGGTCCAAAATGCTGCTGCACGTCTTTTAACTGGCACAAGCAAATTTGAGCACATTACACCGATTTTAGCTTCACTCCTCTGGCTGCCTGTTCATTTTAGGATTCATTTTAAAGTTCTTTTATTTGCTTTTAAGGCCTTGAATGGCCTTGTCCCACCGTACCTCTCTGAGCTGCTGCTCCCCTACACCCCTAGCCGTTCCCTCAGGTCAGCGGACCAGCTGCTCCTGACTGTCCCTAAGGCTCGGCTTAAGTCCAGAGGGGATCGAGCATTTGCCGTTGCAGCCCCCAAGCTTTGGAACGAACTCCCGCTGCACGTGAGACAGGCCTCTTCTCTATCTCGTTTTAAGTCACTTCTTAAAACCCACCTCTTCGCCTTGGCTTTTAACACCATGTAGTTGGTTGATTTTATGTGCATACATGCATTTTGTTATTTACTTATTTATACTTGTCTGTTCTTAGTTATTTTATCTAGTGCCTTTTACTCTATTTATTTTATTTTCATTTATTTATTTATTTTATTTTATTTTTATTTTATTTATTTATTTATTTATTTATTTATTTTATTTTATTTTTTTATTTTATGTATTTATTTATTTTTTTGCTTTTATCTTTCTCTTATCTACTTGATGTTGTGTTGTGTTACCATAGTGTTACTTAATGTGTTTTTATCGTACTGTGCAGCACTTTGGAAACCCTGTGTTTTACTAAAATCGTGCTATATAAATAAAGTGGATTGGATTGGATTGAAACTCTGCACAGAAAAGCTTCAAAGTAACAATCAGAAAACTTTTTTTTTGTTTGTTTTTTTACCGTAGAGCTTTGTGCACCCTCTGCATGCAGTCTCCAGAGAGCGGGTGGTGTCTCTTGGACTGCAGGAAGCGCTGGATGTGCGGCAACAGGACGTTACTGGGAGGATACAGACCGGTACACAACCACAGCAGCTCCCAGCCTTTCTCCTCACTGTACCTGCAGCAGCACAAAACTCATGTTCAGCTATATGAATGTAATATAATCTGTCTGCTGTACTAACACAGTGAAGACTTAATGAGCAAAATGTAATAATATTTGGGTTTGGGTATATGGTACCTGAGCAGGAAGGAACAGAGATGTTACTCTAAATGAAGCGTGTGATATTATGATGTTATCATTCATACTGCGTGCAGTGATTAGTGGTTCTGGTGCAGGTTTACACACTTGACGTGGTTGTCCGTGAGCTGTTTGATGATCTGACAGTAGATCTCGTCCTTCAGAGGTTCGGCCTTCAGCGCTCCTTCAAAGATCAGGTCTGTCAGCTCGTTGACTGAGCGCGTCCTCTTGGACGGGTAGTCGCCCATGTACTTCATCATAGGTGGGACGAACGTCAAGGAATGAAGGACGTGCATGGATGTGAGAGAGTGTGTTTCATTTAATCATCTAAACACATTTAGAGTCCAGAATACAAAGATGTGTTCAAAAACATTCAGAGTGGATTCCTGGTTGACAATGTTCCCTCAAAGGAGACTGAGTCAGTGTCAAACTGCATCACACCAGCTGTTAAAGGATATCTATGAAGGACATGCAGGCGTCCTGAGACAGGTCTTCGTGGTTGACCACCTTCTTCAGCAGCGGCAGCTTGAGCGGCTCTCTGGTGCAGCTCCACATCTTGTCCTTCCCACGGTTCTTAGTGACCATCACCCTGCTCAGGGTGTGTTTGGGAGGAGGCCTGCAAGGAACAGAGTACACGGGTGACACGCTGACATGACTGAACCTGAATCTGTCACCAAAAATAAGGTCGGATCGTTTAGTTTCTAATTCTTACTTAAAGAGATAAACACTGAGGTAAGGCTGATTCCTGAGCTGTTATTAACTGAAACCCAATCTAAAACATAATGAAAATGATTCTCTTCATCAGCGTGTGTGTGTGCACCTGAAGTAGTCGTATGAGAACTCCTCCAGTGTGTACGGTTTCATCCTGCCATCAGTCTCTGGCATGACGAGCTGCGAAACACGAACCGACTCCTGACGCTGGTCCGGTGTCATGGTTACCAGCGCCTGATTGGTTAGATTACATCGTATCACATTCACGTGACAGCAACATGATTTCACTGTTAACATGATAAATTATTATTACATTAAAAAAAAGGAAGTCATCATCTTAAAACGGGTCACCAGAAGCGTTTTAGCTCTCACCACTACTTCCTGCTGAGGTCGGGTCATGGTGGGCAGGACATAGACGCAGTCAGCTGGGAAATCTCCTCTCTGATTGGTCCGTTCGTTGATGCCGTGTGCCCAACCAGAGTTGAGAACCTGCTCGCCCGTGTCCTGGTCCAACAGGATCAGGTCTCCCTTCAGGAAGCTCAGGAACGTTGAGTCATCACCAGCTGTGGACGGACGAGTTGTACTTCTGTATTTTTATATCTCTCTCACTTATAATGTACTACACACACTGTTTCAGACTTACTTGGATTGGGGTTGTCCTGAAGTGCCACCACAAACTTGGACCTTTTCCTCAGGCCTTCCAGGAAGGTCACCACCAGGTCCCGGATGTCCTCTGCGTTGTTGGAGGTGAAGGTGTACTCCTCTCCTTTGATGGTCGCCAAAGTGAAACTCTGACTCTGCAACTTTCCTCCCCTGAAAGAACAAATCCAGAAGAGTCCAGAAAAATAACAGACAGACATATAGATGAATGCAGGAGGTGGATGAAGGAGGGATGAAATATTTATAATATATTAATATATTAAGTGACTCCAGCTCCCAGCATGCCTCACCTGCTGCTGGAAACTGCAGAGATCTCTGGGAAGGAGAGCTCTAAGAGGACCTGCTCCTGCTCGTCCACAAAATAAACCCCAGTCCAGTTGACGGCGACGATCAGGTCGTTTTTAGGCAGACTGGGACCTGAGAGGAACAGAGGAAAGGTTTTACACCTGACGATTATAGATCCAGTCCATCGTCAGAGCGTCGTCATGGTGACCAGTGATGAGTAAATATGATCCTCTGATCACATGTTCATGTGTGAAGGTCTCAGACACTCACCTGAGAACTTGAAGGCTTCGTAGAAACGAGAGAAGAGCAGAGGCCACTTGTGTCGAGCGAAGTCCACCACTTCCTCCTTCACCTTCTGAGTGTCAAACCTCTTCTGTGTGTAGATTCCCTGCAGACCGAGAGAGAGAGATGAGGAGAGGAAGAACCACAGCCAGCCATGCTGCTCTTACTTTACCAGAGCACGGACCAGCCAACCACGCCTAGACTGGCTAAAACCTGCAGGTTCCTCCACTTCACTGGGAGGACAGTGAGAGACTTTGTCCCAGTGACAAGTACCTTTTTGTGGGCAGCCATAATGAAATGAGCCCATTTCTCCACAGACTTGGCCGTGCTGATCTCTCTGTCGGGGATGTAGGAGGGGATGAGGCTCAGCAGGCGCTCCAGCAGGATCTCTGATCCGTAGTCGATGTAATACTGCTGAGAGGCCAGTTCTGACAGGTCGTCCTGGAGACGCAGAGGGACACATGCTGATACGTCTGTCTGGACTAACTGCCTGCTGGCTCCAGCTTCATACTCAGTGTGCAGACGTGTCATCTAACAGAATCTCACCCGGTCACAGCGGTATTCTCCAAACTTGACGCCCCTGACGGTTTGTTGGTAGATGAGGTTAGTAGCCACCTGGTCGTCGGAGGGGCAGTGCCATGGCGTGAAGATCTCCTTCCTGAAAAACAGCCTCCAGGGGGCGTTCCTCTCCTGGGCTCCCTGCTCCTTGGCGTACTGCTCACACTGGGACACGGCGTCCATCACATGATCGTTCCCGCTGCCCAAAGATGAAACCTGCAGATGGAGAACACACGTTCACATCTCTGACTACAAGTGCTACTGTTACTGTCAAAATATATTTAAAATGTGCCAGTTTCTCAATGTTCAAGTTTCAGGCACTCTGGAAAATTTGCCTTGTCCTCACTGCTTCAGACTGTTTTAAGGTTTGAAGGTTTCAGGTCGCCTCCTGGTTTAAGATGCATAAAAACACTGAACAATAACTTGTATCTAATTTGTATGGACTTTGTGTGTGTGTGTGTGCCCACCTTGTCAAACAGTGCGATGTAGAGCGAGAACCCGAAGCGATCCCGCAGGTTGATTTTGTCGGACAAGGCGCTGCAGAGCTCCCTGGCCGTGGTGGCGGAGTCCGTCAGCAGCGTTTTGGTCGTGCCGTCCATGAACGTCACCGGCAGCATGATGGGCTTCTTCGACTTGGTGGCCTGGAAACAGATTTCTGAACTTTAGTTGTGTTGGTGCCACTCATGGTGTTTAAATCATCCCGGTCTCACTCTGAACTTCATCAGGGACGGTTCATGTCATCATCTTTTATTACATGTGACCTGTTCATTTTAAATCACCTGGTTTATTTGTTTAGTCTCATTATTAAAAACCAGGAGGCTGTCAGTGACCGACATAAATAAATCTAAATAAATAAATAAATAAATCTGTGTGTGTGTGTGTGTGTGTGTGTGTGTGTGTGTGTTTGGACCTGTAGCTCCAGCCATGACGGCGGTTGTGTTCTCGTCCCGTTGACAAACGTTCGTCTCAGTCTCTCTTCACAGTACGGAGCGTAACCCGGCGGCCCGCTGTTGATGAAGTTCCTCAGGTACTGAAGATAAACAAAAAATGTGATTTTCAGAATAAGACTTCTTCGTTTTGTGTATTTTTAATTTTAAAGTCTGGATGTTCGGACCTTGACAAACTTGTCTGAAGGGGCGAAGCAGCCGACACACAGAGAGATGAGGATCCAGCCCCGAGCGTGAGAACTCTTAGACGGGTTCTGACTCAGCTGCTTACAGATCTGACAGTAGATCTCGTCCCTCAGACCTGGTCTCAGGATCCCGTTGCCAATGATGAAGTGAAGTTTCTCCAGGTTGGACGTCGGCCGGTCCTCCAGCATGCTGTTGCCGTGGAGACTGTATTCCCCATCGTTTAGGCGCTTGGTGACCTGAAATGCGTCACACTCTCATCACCCTGCAACACGCTGACTGAAGATGAAACTGATCTGCAGATCTTACGACTCTCTCACCTCCTCTGTGATCTTGGATTTTTTCTTCAGCGTGAGCGACACCAGTTTGTGTCGGACACTGTTCTTCTTGTGGCCGTCGGACTGAGGCGTCTGGAGGCGGGACGAGACAGGAAGCAGCTCACGGACTGTTCAACATCACCTTGAAATTTCAAAGTAAAATCTCCTCACCTCTCCCTCCCCCTGCAGGGCCTGCAGCTCTCTCTTGTAGGTCTTCTTTCCCAGCGTCTCGTAGATTTTGGTCATGACGGGGATCTTCTCACTTCCATCGCTGATGGCCGTGTGGTACTTGGGCTCTGGCAGATCTCCCATGAACCTCAGCACTGTGATCCACACGGCCAGAGACGCCTGTGCCGCACAGATATCAGAAATTCATGCTTTGCTTGGTGCATCTTTAACTATTGGTGCTTCCACCAGTAAACATCGTCTGCTAATAAGTAATAAATTCTCACATATCTTATTAAAGAAACATTTAACGTGGCACCCAGACGTGAGCATCTGTCCGAGAAACAGTGAGCATGTCGTGGGGTCAGAGGTCAGTGGGGACCTACCAGCTGGTCTCCCTCGTCGTCGTGGAACAGCAGAGGCTGTTTGAGAGGCCGGCGGACGTAGCTGTGCGTGGTGGTGCCCTGGAAGTACGTGGCAGCAAACTTGGCAAACTTGTACTCCGATAAATCTTCCTCGTCATCGTCCTCAGGCAGAGGAAGAGCCTCGTCAAGATCCTCCTCCACCAGCTCGTGATGGGTCCGCTCCAGGTCCTGCAGAGCAGACGAGGCTTCAGTCACTGCTGACTGGACTCATTATCAAATACAAAAACAACATTAACTAAGATCCAGGAGAGGAAGAATCCTGTGTGAGCTCACCTCAAACCCGGCGGGCGCTTGTCCCTCCTGGCCCGGTAGAGACGCCGTCGTCCCCAGGAAGCCGAACATCTTGTCCACCATGTCGGAGTCGTTCACTGGCTCCAAACGAGCCTTCTCCATCTGCTCCACCATCTCCTTCTTCTTCCGAGCCTCCTCCTTCTCCTTCTTCTCCCGCTCAGCATCCTCTTTGGCCAGCTGGGCCAGACGCTCCTAGAACATCAACATATCAGCACAGTGTGTGTGTTTGTGTGTGTGTGTAATGTACTGTGTAAGCTCTCTCAGATCCTGAACCTGAACACCACATTACACTTTTGATGACACATTAATGGAGGTTTTGAAAAGGTTTTGAAGTGTCAGAGATCTCTGTCGGACTCGCCTGGTGTTTGCGTTCGGCCTCGGCCTTCGCTCTCTTCGCAGACATCTGATTCCTCAGCTTGGCTTCTTCAGCCAGACGCATCTTCTCCGCCTCGAGCCGCCTGTGGTACTGAAGGAGAGAGAGGAGGTTACCGAGCAGAACCACAGTCTGCTGTTTGTTCTGTTAACAAACGTGTGTGTGTGTGTGTGTGTACCTCTCCCTTCAGCCTCTTGTACAGCCGGCGAGCGATCATTCCTCTGGTGTAGGCCTGGATGGTGATGACGCCCCACAGCCGGTGTCTGAACGCTCGGCGCACCAGGTAGCCCCGGCAGCGAGCCTGGAAGCCCGTTATTCTCTGACGGGCCACGTGATACGACGCACACAGCTTCCTGGATCGAACCAGAGCCTGAAGGCGAGAGAAGCCCGCTCGCATCTGAAGGGAGGAGAAATGAAAAGAGTTTGCACTGAGCTGCATGTTTGTTTCTGCCATGATGCGGCTGTGAAACACAGAAAGGCTCCTCACTGCTCCGTAGTTCTTCCTGCACTGGTATCCTCTCCACGTCTTCTGGATGAACACAGCGGACTTCCTCAACTTCAGGAAGGTAGATCTGATGGCAGGAAATAAAAAAAAAGTCTTTACACGACCAAACATTTGATGACAGAGAACAAAAGCTGCAGGATGAAAAGTTTCTGAGGCCGACCTGTCCTTGAAGCCTCGGACCACCTTCTGGATGAGGATGACCTTGTCGGTGATGGCCTTGTCTCTCTCGATCTCCAGCAGCATGTCGTGGTGATCCTTCACATCAGGAGAGAAAACCGAGACATGAACAAAGTGCAGAGTCTGCGACACCGTGACAGCTCACAATGACACCGTGACAGTTCACAATGACACCGTGACAGCTCTGCAGGGCTCGGCCTGCTTCATCTCTTCCTCTGGTGATCTGTCAGGAAGTGTGAGTGCTGCCCCGCCACCACCTCCATGCACTTTCTACTTCCTGTTCAGCTTCCTGTTCAGCCTGTCCGCTCCGTGTTCATCGATCAGTCGAACCTTTTAAAATTAAAAACTTGATCCTCGTCACATCAGCTCATGAATCACGTGCGTCAGTTCATCAAATCTCTGATTGATCTGAGCAGATCACGTGTCAGCAGCCGCTCACACACTGACAAAACAAACTGAGCCTGAACCGTCAGCTCGTGTTTTCATTTGACCTCCAGGGAAAGAAGTGACGGCATCTCCATGGCAACCAG
>CM014090.1:1095759-1107316 GCA_004119915.2 Collichthys lucidus | reverse complement strand
TCAGAGCTGTCGGTCCTGACTGGAAGCTGTGTGTTGGCTGTCGTCATGCCTGTTTTTTTTTTCTTGTCTAAATGTGACAAAGAAAGTGAGGAGCTGCTGAAACGTGAGACATGAAATATAAAATCAGATGTTCTGAATTAGAAAATCACATTGAAATCAAAAGTCTTTGAATACTGCACTGCAGTACTTGGTACTGAGGAAAGATAACCTAAGATATAATGAAATAGTGTTTTATTGGTATTATAGTCCAGATGCCATTCTTTCAAATGGTTATTTTTTTGTAGCATTTTACAGTGCGCTGTACTGAACAGCTGTTTTATTTCATTTCATTTTATAAAGCGTTCCAAATTGTTTCTTTTTTTTTTTACTGTAACCTTTCTCTTGTTGTAAAAGCTTCTGTCATCTAGTATTAAAACATTAGAAATAAGGTTTGGTTGCTCTGTCTGTGGAGGTTCTCCATCACATAAATATTAAAAACCAATTCTAAAGTGGAAACTGTTCTAAAGTTCTCGGAACAGGATGTGATAAGACAAAAGCTTGTCGGTTCTTCTTATCAACTCTTGAAAGTGAAGTTGGATCCACTGAGCTTCTGTCTGGGTACATACGCCCAGAACATGCAAAACCAGAACCAGTGCTAACACACAAATAATTCAGACTGCAAAGATCACACCATGACCAAGCTTTGAGTCACATCCATCAGAAAATGTTAAAAACCCTCCTGATACCCAACATGTTACTAAATTTACCAGCAGACTAACGAACAAACATTTGCATTCACTTATCACTCAAGTCAAAACACATTTATTTCATGTTTTATACAAAAGTGAGAACACACAGAGCATGAAGTCACTACAGGAAGTCAAGATGATGAGTTACACCGTTCTATATAGACGTGAACAACTTAAAGGTATCAAATATAATGGTTGGCACTGTTCAAATACCAATGCATGTGTTCACCATGCTTTCAAGACAAACCCAGTGCAGGTTAACGGAGGAAGGGTTCGTTACAAAGATGTTTAATGAGACAGAAGTTAAGACGAGAGAAAACTTTTTATTGGAGGTGCAGAGAGAGAGAGAGCCGCCGGGTGAGTGAAACTGAAACTTTAAATGAAACTGTAGAACATGGCCTGTATGTGTGAAAGTCTTAAGAATGATCTTGAACTGTGGTTATTCAGCGCTCAGACTCTGAAGTGATGAAAATGTTAAATAAGGACTAAATCATCATGCGTCAGTGAAATAACCGATTCAAGGCGTCAGACAATGGTCACAGCTCCGTGCACGTTTCTAAAACTAACATTTTATTCAGAGCAGCTTCTCACATACTGATCCAAGATCAAATCAGGATCCATGAACGTTTCTTTAAGGATTTCTTTATATCTCCAATCTTACATTTGTGAAGTCATTTTATTTGTAATGATTTGCAATTTTAAGCAACTAGTAAAAAAAAGTGTAATGTTTCCATATTACACTTTATGTCAATTTCCCTTTTAACACAAAGACGAAAAAAATAGAGTCGTAGATTCAGTCTGAATCTGAAAACCTAAGTGTGTATGAGACAGTAACATCTGTAACAGTGACAGTAGTTTGACTTTAAGTCGTGTTGATGTGCAAACCTGTTCCTCTGATGAAGACTGAGAGATGCAGGTGCAGTAGTTTTGTCAAACTACAGGAATGTCACAGAATCAGCTGCACTCCACATAAATGCTGAGTAATATCGAAATATAGACACGATTAAGGCCAAAAATGTAAAACTAAAACACAATAATCTACAATATTAAACAAAAAAAAGAGGTGTAAACATAAACTGTGATTTAAAAAAACAGAAACAGCAGACCTCTGTGTGTTTGTAGTGTGTCACACAACAATAATAGAGTTTTAAATAAATTAACGACACTTCACTGTTCGCTGTTTGGTTCCAAGGCCAGAGGAACGGATACATGTTTTTCTAAAGCCAAACGATAAAAGAACAACTCGACAACATTTGACTTTGTCAGGATTTCAAGATGCAGTGATAAAGAATCTTTATAGCTTCACTAAAGCTCCTGTGATGCTCTAATGCTCAATACAAACACAATAATGCTGGACAGATAAAAACTTTGATCCAGCCTGAGACTGGAGCTGGAGAGAGAGAAGGTCAAACATGTTTTCTTTCTGTAAAGACGTAAGCTGTGCTTGCACCTGAATATTAGTCTGGTAATATGTGATCATTTCAAATTAAAAGACTTCTTAAGACTTCTTCTTTTTACAATCATTCATCATCAGTCAAAGATTGATGCAAAACCAGGAGGGACGATAAGGCCAACAATGAGTTATTTATATTTACACTATTCTTAGTAACACTAACTGAACATTGTTTTTCTGTACGAGCAGTACCGCACCAGGAAGAGCGACCTGTTGGACGGAGAGTTTCAGAGGTAGTCATCTTCACTGGACGGCTCGTCCTCATACATGTTGTAGCTGTAATGACAAGAGCTGCTGGGGCCTTCGCCGGGGTCGTCACTGCTGGCAACCGAACTCTCCCCGGTGAGCTTCGACCCCTCCGAGGTAGCAGAAGGACTGCGACTCATCCACCACAGCTGGTTGGCAAAGGTCCGTCCCCAGCTGCAGGGCTGGCCGACGGGGCGCAAGTGCCGGATGAGCTCAGTGGCCTCCTGCCAGTAAGAAGTTCACTTGCTGATGCCGCGCCCGGAGCGCTGCTTGTTCATGGTGGTCAGCATCTGGCTGATGTAAGAGGTCAGCAGGTCGTCCATCTTGTAGCCCTGCACGGGCGTACACACACGCACACACACACACACACACACACGTAAGTCATTTTTGTAATCTGATTATTTTTATTAAACATTTAGTTTAACAGTAAGAAGTTCTCATCAACTCTTCAAATGTCTCTAAGATCAGCTGTGACGATGTTTGATATTTAATTGATACATTTGTTTTCATGCATATTTCAACAGCACATCATGTCACACCACTCTGATGTTTTCATGATAGATGATGAAACTACTTCAGCAGAGGAGTGAATACGACTTTTGCACTGATGAAATTAATGATGTGGAAATTTACATCGTACTAAATTTATCATGTGAGTCATACAAGACAAGTACGCACCCGATTATCACATTAGAGTCAGTCATTATTTAATTATCTGCTTTTATTCGAAAGTTTAGTGTGAGCGAGTGAGTGTGTGTGTGTGTGTGAGTGTGTGAGTGAGTGAGTGAGTGAGTGAGTGAGTGAGTGAGTGAGTGTGTGTGTGTGTGTGAGTGTGTGTGTGTGTGTGAGTGTGTGTGTGTGTGTGAGTGTGAGTGAGTGAGTGAGTGTGTGTGTGTGTGTGTGTGTGTGTGTGTGGTGAGTGAGTGTGAGTGAGTGAGTGAGGAGTGAGTGAGTTGAGTGAGTGAGTGAGTGAGGCGCGAGCGTGCGTGCGTGAGTGAGTGAGTGAGTGAGTGAGTGAGTGAGTGAGTGAGTGAGTGAGTGAGTGAGTGGTGAGTGAGTGAGTGTGTGTTGTGTGTGTGGTGTGTGTGTGTGGTGTGAGTGAGTGAGTGTGGTGAGTGAGTGAGTGAGTGAGTGAGTGAGTGAGTGAGTGAGTGAGTGAGTGAGCGAGCGAGCGTGCGTGCGTGCGTGCGAGCGAGCGAGCGAGCGAGCGTGCGTGCGAGCGAGCGAGCGAGTGTGTGTGTGTGTGAGTGTGTGTGAGTGTGAGTGTGTGAGTGTGTGAGTGTGTGAGTGAGTGAGTGAGTGAGTGAGTGAGTGAGCGAGCGAGCGTGTGTGTGTGAGTGAGTGAGTGAGTGTGTGTGTGTGTGTGTGTGTGTGTGTGTGTGTGTGTGTGTGAGTGTGTGAGTGAGTTGCTGCCGCTCACCAGTGAGGTCTCGCACAGCAGCTTGCTTCCTCTGACCAGGTTGCCGATGGTGATGTGGAAGTAGGTGTTCCCACTGCTCCAGTTGGAGATCTTGGTGAAGGGGTAGGTGGTCAGGACGTCCTGCCCGGATACACAGAGAGGGGTAATTATGCTCAGGGCCTTCAATGCCTCCTTAAACAGTTAATGCGGGTAGCATTAATGGGACATGGCAGCACAGGGTGAGATGCTCTTTGCAGCCCGACCGCCTGCAGGTCAACATGTTTGTGTCCAAACGCAGCTTTAAAATAAATCCTTCAACATACGAACACAAACCTTCGTCTTCGGGTCGATGAGACTGACTCCGTTCTTGTTGACGGCGATCAGCAGGATCTCTGGGAAGTTGGGCTCGGTGGTTTGCTAAAAAAAACAAAAGACAGATGAACGTGTGTACAGCAGTGACGCTTTCCTGCAGATATTTCTGTTTTACATACGGACACGGGAGCAAAGTAGTTCTTGTTTGACTAATCATATTTTTCCTGCACATCCCTCTAAACGTGAAACATCGAGTCTGTTCAATCTACACCGACTCTGACCTCTGAAACCGGCCTCAGAAAAAGTTTCTATTTGACTGATTTCTCCTGAATGCTGCCAACAGAACAGCTCACGACAACAACGCAGTATAAATACAGTTGGTAAGTTCAACAGCTCCCTGTGAGCACGAGCATAAAAAGTGTTTGTTACACAGATGTCGTGAAAACTGTGTGAGAGAAAAAGAAGCACCCAGAGAGAGCTTCAGACAGGAAGTGGCAAGCTCAGGTGTGTTTACCTTGACCTCAAAGAAGGCGGAGCCAAAGGTCTGCCATTTGTAGATTATCTTCAGAAAGAACAGTTTGGCCTCTTCCCTTGATTTACCAGCATGCTTGTTAAAGTACGCCACCACAGACTGTAATCAGACAGGAAAGATGATTTAAACTGACAAATGTTTTTCATTTTTAATTGCCAGCTTGAATATTTAGCATGTCATTATGTCGAGCACTATCTTATACAGTTTTGTCTTTGGGGTTTCGCAGGTTTACCCTTTTCCAGTCATCTGGTGACATCTGACGAATGAGATCCTGTGGGACCAGCTCCCGAAGCATCTTGGGAATTGTAGGAAAGTGAGATTTGTCATCCTCAAATTTGACACGGTAGATGAGCGCTGCGAGTTGGAAAACTTCTTCTCGTGAACACTTGTGGTAGCCACGCAGGTATTTAGGCAGCTCCTAATTAAAAGGACGTTACAAAAGGAAGAAGTGTTAGATCAGTTACATCCACAACAGTTCAGGTCTTGTACAGATAAAATGTCTTGTCTGGTTTCATAGTATAAATCTCTGACCTGGTAGTAGTGAAAGATGGAGTCAGCGAAGGAGTCCTTCCCTGGAACTGTATTGGTCCACAACTTCTTCATGAAAAACACCTGATAGGTCAGAGAGGGGAGGATCCCTGTGAGGGGGGAGGAAGCGTGAAACGTTAATGTTAGTGCAAAGTTCAAACCACGACTGGATCTGACAGGTACGAACCGTCTTTAGCTGGTCGAGATTTCTTGATCCAGTCGGTCAAATGTCTGACGAAGTCAAAGAAGAAGTCTCCCTCCGGCACACTGATCACCTGCAGAACACACAGTGTGATCATCGTTACAATCCCACAGAAATTAAACAACTTATCTTAACCTCCAAAACAAAATCTTTAGGTAGAAGAAGATGAAGCACAAACGACTGAGAATCTTTAAAATAGATTTCCACTTGTGAGTGAATTAAAAAGAGGATTCTGGTTTGATCTTCCACAGAACAGTACAATCCCTCCTACCATCACCTCCTCCTGACCTGAACCAGGCCGTGCTAAAAGCAGATTTGGAAACCGTTCATGACCTCTGACCTTGTCTGAGATCTTGACGAAGAGGCTGAAGCCTTCGGGAGATTTGAGCAGCAGTCTGGTTGAGATGTTCTGACAGAACTCCTTTGCTTTAGTGCTGGACTCCACCTCGAACGCCTGCAGGGTTGAGACACAGTCACTCTCAGTTAACTCTTTATTTCTTTTTTTACATTCATAGCCGCTATGTGTGTGTCATACCTCGTCTGTGTCGTCAGGGAAGTAGACTTTGTGGAAGATCTGGGTTGTCTTATGCTGGATGGCCTCCACTTCGACCAAATGAGGAGGATACTTCCTGGATCCGTTACTGTCACCATGACAACAATGACAAAAGGCATTGACCAGGTTCTTTCACAATTTAAATATTACATCTGTATTTATTCATACGATTCATAAGGTGAGGTACATTGTGACCCCCTGACATGATCTTTAAGAAAATACTCTGAAACTTTTCTCCCTTCAGCAGATAAATATGAAAACAGTCAAACTCAAATTTTCTGAATTTTAATGAGAGAAAGACAGAAGTGATAGTCTTTGGTGGCACTTCTGGGACCCCCCCCCCTCTAGTTGATCTGGGTGCCTTGGCTCAGTATCGCATCCCATGTGTTAAAAATCTCGGGGTTAAGGTAGACGCCGATCTTAAATTCGATAGCCGGATTAAAGCTGTGGTGAAGTCCAGCTTTTTCCAGTTACGGCAGCTAACAAAAATAAAAGCAGTCCTTCAGAGACAGCACCTGGAGACAGTAATTCACGCCTTTGTGTCCACCCGGCTTGATTACTGTAATGCACTTTATTTGGGGGTTAGTGGGTCCTGCATTAGCCGTCTTCAACTGGTCCAAAATGCTGCTGCACGTCTTTTAACTGGGACAAGCTGGCTGCCTGTTCATTTTAGGATTCATTCATTCATTTTAAAGTTCTTTTATTTGCTTTTAAGGCCTTGAATGGCCTTGTCCCACCTTACCTCTCTGAGCTGCTGCTCCCCTACATGCCTAGCCGTTCCCTCAGGTCAGCGGACCAGCTGCTCCTGACTGTCCCTAAGGCTCGGCTTAAGTCCAGAGGGGATCGAGCATTTGCCGTTGCAGCCCCCAAGCTTTGGAACGAACTCCCGCTGCACGTGAGACACGCCTCTTCTCTGTCTCGTTTTAAGTCACTTCTTAAAACCCACCTCTTCGCTTTGGCTTTTAACACCATGTAGTTGGTTGATTTTATGTGCATACATGCATTTTGTTATTTACTTATTTATACTTGTCTGTTCTTAGTTATTTTATCTAGTGCCTTTTACTCTATTTATTTTATTTTTATTTATTTATTTATTTTATTTTATTTTTATTTTTTTTTGCTTTTATCTTTCTCTTATCTACTTGATGTTGTGTTGTGTTACCATAGTGTTACTTAATGTGTTTTTATCGTACTGTGCAGCACTTTGGAAACCCTGTGTTTTACTAAAATCGTGCTATATAAATAAAGTGGATTGGATTGGATTGAAACTCTGCAGAGAAAAGCTTCAAAGTAACAATCAGAAAACTTTTTTTTTGTTGTTGTTTTTACCGTAGAGCTTTGTGCACCCTCTGCATGCAGTCTCCAGAGAGCGGGTGGTGTCTCTTGGACTGCAGGAAGCGCTGGATGTGCGGCAACAGGACGTTACTGGGAGGATACAGACCGGTACACAACCACAGCAGCTCCCAGCCTTTCTCCTCACTGTACCTGCAGCAGCACAAAACTCATGTTCAGCTATATGAATATAATATAATCTGTCTGCTGTACTAACACAGTGAAGAGTTAATGAGCAAAATGTAATAATATTTGGGTTTGGGTATATTGTACCTGAGCAGGAAGGAACAGAGATGTTACTCTAAATGAAGCGTGTGATATTATGATGTTATCATTCATACTGCGTGCAGTGATTAGTGGTTCTGGTGCAGGTTTACACACTTGACGTGGTTGTCCGTGAGCTGTTTGATGATCTGACAGTAGATCTCGTCCTTCAGAGGTTCGGCCTTCAGCGCTCCTTCAAAGATCAGGTCTGTCAGCTCGTTGACTGAGCGCGTCCTCTTGGACGGGTAGTCGCCCATGTACTTCATCATAGGTGGGACGAACGTCAAGGAATGAAGGACGTGCATGGATGTGAGAGAGTGTGTTTCATTTAATCATCTAAACACATTTAGAGTCCAGAATACAAAGATGTGTTCAAAAACATTCAGAGTGGATTCTGGGTTGTCAAACTGCATCACACCAGCTGTTAAAGGATATCTATGAAGGACATGCAGGCGTCCTGAGACAGGTCTTCGTGGTTGACCACCTTCTTCAGCAGCGGCAGCTTGAGCGGCTCTCTGGTGCAGCTCCACATCTTGTCCTTCCCACGGTTCTTAGTGACCATCACCCTGCTCAGGGTGTGTTTGGGAGGAGGCCTGGAAGGAACAGAGTACACGGGTGACACGCTGACATGACTGAACCTGAATCTGTCACCAAAAATAAGGTCGGATCGTTTAGTTTCTAATTCTTCTCTAAAAAGATAAACACTGAGGTAAGGCTGATTCCTGAGCTGTTATTAACTGAAACCCAATCTAAAACATAATGAAAATGATTCTCCTCATCAGCGTGTGTGTGTGCACCTGAAGTAGTCGTATGAGAACTCCTCCAGTGTGTACGGTTTCATCCTGCCATCAGTCTCTGGCATGACGAGCTGCGAAACACGAACCGACTCCTGACGCTGGTCCGGTGTCATGGTTACCAGCGCCTGATTGGTTAGATTACATCATATCACATTCACGTGACAGCAACATGATTTCACTGTTAACATGATAAATTATTATTACATTAAAAAAAAGGAAGTCATCATCTTAAAACGGGGTCACCAGAAGCGTTTTAGCTCTCACCACTACTTCCTGCTGAGGTCGGGTCATGGTGGGCAGGACATAGACGCAGTCAGCTGGGAAATCTCCTCTCTGATTGGTCCGTTCGTTGATGCCGTGTGCCCAACCAGAGTTGAGAACCTGCTCGCCCGTGTCCTGGTCCAACAGGATCAGGTCTCCCTTCAGGAAGCTCAGGAACGTTGAGTCATCACCAGCTGTGGACGGACGAGTTGTAATTAAAACTTCTGTATTTTTATATCTCTCTCACTTATAATGTACTACACACACTGTTTCAGACTTACTTGGATTGGGGTTGTCCTGAAGTGCCACCACAAACTTGGACCTTTTCCTCAGGCCTTCCAGGAAGGTCACCACCAGGTCCCGGATGTCCTCTGCGTTGTTGGAGGTGAAGGTGTACTCCTCTCCTTTGATGGTCGCCAACGTGAAACTCTGACTCTGCAACTTTCCTCCCCTGAAAGAACAAATCCAGAAGAGTCCAGAAAAATAACAGACAGACATATAGATGAATGCAGGAGGTGGATGAAGGAGGGATGAAATATTTATAATATATTAATATATGAAGTGACTCCAGCTCCCAGCATGCCTCACCTGCTGCTGGAAACTGCAGAGATCTCTGGGAAGGAGAGCTCTAAGAGGACCTGCTCCTGCTCGTCCACAAAATAAACCCCAGTCCAGTTGACGGCGACGATCAGGTCGTTTTTAGGCAGACTGGGACCTGAGAGGAACAGAGGAAAGGTTTTACACCTGACGATTATAGATCCAGTCCATCGTCAGAGCGTCGTCATGGTGACCAGTGATGAGTAAATATGATCCTCTGATCACATGTTCATGTGTGAAGGTCTCAGACACTCACCTGAGAACTTGAAGGCTTCGTAGAAACGAGAGAAGAGCAGAGGCCACTTGTGTCGAGCGAAGTCCACGACTTCCTCCTTCACCTTCTGAGTGTCAAACCTCTTCTGTGTGTAGATTCCCTGCAGACCGAGAGAGAGAGATGAGGAGAGGAAGAACCACAGCCAGCCATGCTGCTCTTACTTTACCAGAGCACGGACCAGCCAACCACGCCTAGACTGGCTAAAACCTGCAGGTTCCTCCACTTCACTGGGAGGACAGTGAGAGACTTTGTCCCAGTGACAAGTACCTTTTTGTGGGCAGCCATAATGAAATGAGCCCATTTCTCCACAGACTTGGCCGTGCTGATCTCTCTGTCGGGGATGTAGGAGGGGATGAGGCTCAGCAGGCGCTCCAGCAGGATCTCTGATCCGTAGTCGATGTAATACTGCTGAGAGGCCAGTTCTGACAGGTCGTCCTGGAGACGCAGAGGGACACATGCTGATACGTCTGTCCGGACTAACTGCCTGCTGGCTCCAGCTTCATACTCAGTGTGCAGACGTGTCATCTAACAGAATCTCACCCGGTCACAGCGGTATTCTCCAAACTTGACGCCCCTGACGGTTTGTTGGTAGATGAGGTTCGTAGCCACCTGGTCGTCGGAGGGGCAGTGCCATGGCGTGAAGATCTCCTTCCTGAAAAACAGCCTCCAGGGGGCGTTCCTCTCCTGGGCTCCCTGCTCCTTGGCGTACTGCTCACACTGGGACACGGCGTCCATCACATGATCGTTCCCGCTGCCCAAAGATGAAACCTGCAGATGGAGAACACACGTTCACATCTCTGACTACAAGTGCTGCTGTTACTGTCAAAATATATTTAAAATGTGCCAGTTTCTCAATGTTCAAGTTTCAGGCACTCTGGAAAATTTGCCTTGTCCTCACTGCTTCAGACTGTTTGAAGGTTTGAAGGTTTCAGGTCGCCTCCTGGTTTAAGATGCATAAAAACACTGAACAATAACTTGTATCTGATTTGTATGGACTTTGTGTGTGTGTGTGTGTGTGCCCACCTTGTCAAACAGTGCGATGTAGAGCGAGAACCCGAAGCGATCCCGCAGGTTGATTTTGTCGGACAAGGCGCTGCAGAGCTCCCTGGCCGTGGTGGCGGAGTCCGTCAGCAGCGTTTTCGTCGTGCCGTCCATGAACGTCACCGGCAGCATGATGGGCTTCTTCGACTTGGTGGCCTGGAAACAGATTTCTGAACTTTAGTTGTGTTGGTGCCACTCATGGTGTTTAAATCATCCCGGTCTCACTCTGAACTTCATCAGGGACAGTTCATGTCATCATCTTTTATTACATGTGACCTGTTCATTTTAAATCACCTGGTTTATTTGTTTAGTCTCATTATTAAAAACCAGGAGGCTGTCAGTGACCGACATAAATAAATCTAAACAAATAAATAAATAAATCTGTGTGTGTGTGTGTGTGTGTGTGTGTGTGTGTGTGTGTGTGTGTGTGTGTGTGTGTGTGTGTGTGTGTGTGTGTGTGTGTGTGTGTGTGTGTGTTTGGACCTGTAGCTCCAGCCATGACGGGGGTTGTGTTCTCGTCCCGTTGACAAACGTTCGTCTCAGTCTCTCTTCACAGTACGGAGCGTAACCCGGCGGCCCGCTGTTGATGAAGTTCCTCAGGTACTGAAGATAAACAAAAAATGTGATTTTCAGAATAAGACTTCTTCGTTTGTGTATTTTTCATTTTAAAGTCTGGATGTTCGGACCTTGACAAACTTGTCTGAAGGGGCGAAGCAGCCGACACACAGAGAGATGAGGATCCAGCCCCGAGCGTGAGAACTCTTAGACGGGTTCTGACTCAGCTGCTTACAGATCTGACAGTAGATCTCGTCCCTCAGACCTGGTCTCAGGATCCCGTTGCCAATGATGAAGTGAAGTTTCTCCAGGTTGGACGTCGGCCGGTCCTCCAGCATGCTGTTGCCGTGGAGACTGTATTCCCCATCGTTTAGGCGCTTGGTGACCTGAAATGCGTCACACTCTCATCACCCTGCAACACGCTGACTGAAGATGAAACTGATCTGCAGATCTTACGACTCTCTCACCTCCTCTGTGATCTTG
>CM014090.1:1088259-1090759 GCA_004119915.2 Collichthys lucidus | reverse complement strand
GGTTGGATACATTATTTTGAAAGTTCTGGCCGGAAATAGTTTGTGTATGTTGTGTCTGTCTTTACACTCAGCTGCCCCCTAGTGGTCACAACCAGGAACTGCTGACATAAATACATTTGTGGTATTAACGTTTGTACAAGTCGTTACTAGTGTAATTATTATAATTACACTCGTAACATTAGTATTATTAAATATTATTCATAAAAAGTTTTTTTAAATATAATTTTGGTGTGGACGTTATGCTGCGTGTCGCTGAGCAATGGCGCCATCTTGTGGTCACAGTGAGAAACTACATCAAGGTAATACGACAAGTTAGACAAGATAACGACAAAACAACGTCCGATGAATACTTTCAAAATATAAATTGACAAACAGAGTCAGAAAATAGCCTTATTGTACACAAACCATCAAGAGTGATTAATCCACCTTAATTATTCACGGCCATCCCACTCAAAGCTTACTAATAAGACATAATAACGACGAAACAATGCTCCGATGTCTGGTCAATACTTTCAAAATAAACTTTGACAATCGAGGAGTCAGAAAATATAGCGACAGATCGATTCTTATTGTACACAAACCATCAAGTCAGGAGCGATGAATGTATCTTAGTTTCTCACGACATCTTCGCTCTGTTATTTTAGCGAAGCTAGCACCTGTTCAAGTAAACCCATGTCATCCTGGATTGTTTTATTTTGAAAGTTCTCGCCGGAAATGTTTTGCATGTTGTTGTGTCTGTCTTTACACTAACAGAGCACAGTGCTGCCACCACGTGGTCATAACCAGGAACTGCAACCCGTAATAAACGTGGTACCGTGAGCATCGGCTGCCCTCTTGTGGTCACAGTGAGGAACTACATCAAGGTAATACGACAAGTTAGACAGGATGACGACAAAACAACGTCCGGTTAATACTTTCAAAATAAACTGTGACAAAGGAACAGTCAGAAAATAGCCTTATTGTACAAAAAACCATTAATTAAAGAGAAATTAATGCATCTTAATTCTTCATGTCTTCGCTCTTCATTTTAGCAAAGTTAGCGCCTGTTCAAATAAACCCATGTCGCCATGGATTGTTTTATTTTGAAAATTCTCACCGGAAATGTTAATAAAACACTAATGAACTAACGGCTCTGCCCTCCAGTGGTCACACTTAGAAACTGCAGCCTGTAATAAATTAGTGATATCATTAACAGTCGTTGTTTTAGGCATGTGCACAGGTCACTAACAGAGTAATTATAACAACACTAACAGCAGCGTTTAGTTGTTTAAACATTTTCCTGTGTGGACGCTATATGTCGCAGAGTACTTGCGCCATCTAGTGGTGATAACCAAGAACTACACTGTGCGCTAATATGACAAGTTAGACCAAATCTAAACCACAGTGATGCTACAACTTCCGGTTAGTACTTTCAAAATAAACCTTAACAAACAACGATTCTCAGCCTTTCTGTACACAAACATTATCTTAATTGTTCACGTTTACTAATTAGATATAAAACAAAACAATGCTTCGACTTCCGGCCAATTCTTTCAAAATAAATCTTGAAAAATGAACAAAATGATCACGGCAGAACAATGAATCAATATTATTCTCAATTTGAACACTGGACTGTTTACACACAATCCTAAAGTACATTTAAATCCATCAATCATCAATTCACCCGAAAAATCAATTAGCAATCATTTAGGATTAAAGCTTCTGTTGTGTCATGGATTTATTTTGACGCTCTATAATTTTATTGTGATTGTCTGTTTGACACTTTGCTCACAGTGTTTTACTGCCCTCCAGCGGGCACAACAAGAAACTACAACATGAGAGTGAAACGTCAAAACTAAAGAAAAAAAAACGTTTGAAATTATTATTTTTTATAGCAGTTAGTAATTCTATTATTATTATTATTATTATTATTATTATTATTATTATTATTATTATTATTATTATTATTATTATTATTGTTATTATTATTATTATTGCAATGAGGCAAAATAATAATATTGATAATGAGAATAAACATTAATATACAGTATGCCTCTTTAACAGGTTCATAGCTTTGAGTCATCTGCTTTTACAATAACAATTATTATTTTAATTGAATTTGATCCTGATATATGATATAATATATATATAGAGGTATAAAGATATGATGGTCAATGTGACAGAAAAGGCAACAATCAGAGCTTCAACACATGCAGAGTTTTTATTTTTACCTTCAGAAGAGTTCTGGCAGGAAGAGCTACTGAACTACCAGGAGAGAAACCACAGAGAAACTGGCAAGAAGCAGAAGCAGCACGCAGACATGCACACACACACACACACACACACACACACACACACACACACACACACACACACACACGCACACACACACACACACACACACACACACACACACACGCACACACACACACACACACACACACACACAAAGGGAAGACAAAGCAGACGGTAATGTTAGCTTTGAGCTGGACATTACTGAGAAACATGCAGAAGAAAAAAA
>CM014090.1:1080011-1087965 GCA_004119915.2 Collichthys lucidus | reverse complement strand
GACATAAGAAAACTCCACCAGCCCACACCCACCTGTAGCTGATGTGCTTCCTGGTTCTGGTTGATCTCCTCCCCAGATTTTTGCTCTTCTTGGGATCTTTCTTCTTCGTGGACTTCTCCTCTTCCTCCTCATCTCCCTCCTGAGACAGTCAAACCACGTTTAATATCATATCAAGTTTGTCGTACAGGTTTAAACTGTTCAAAGGTCAGTTTTGTGTCAGAGGTTCACAGCTGTTTTGAACGCCCGGTTAAAAACAGATTAGGTTTAAATCACTGCTATGTTGTTTGTTTGATTTGTGAATAAAAAGTTTTGAGGTGACAGATAAAAAGTTCAAATTATTTGATTTTGTACATCTTTAAAAATATAAAGTGACAGTAATTACTAAACCTCATCCATGGACTGAGACTGTAGACTCTAGAGACTGAAACTGAATTTCAGACTTTTGTACTTTCTTTTCTTATTTTTAGCTCAGCCGGGAGGCGGCAGAGGCAGGACTGCCAAGACGGGAACGACCGGAGCCACCGCACTGAGACGAAGCCTCACAGCGGCTCTTCATAAACCCGGGCGTGATTTTATGCTGTCTATGGTTTCAGGGTAGAAGAAGAATAAAGATCCTAAAAGTCACACATGATTCACTCACAGGGATGATGTTCTCCACACTGATTCCCACGTACACCAGCCGCTCCCTCCTGACAGACACGAAGAGAAAGGAGGTTTATTCGTAATATGTGTGTGTGTGTGTGTGTGTACCTCCTCTCTGCTCTCTCTCTTTTCTTTAGAGGTTTATTCGTAATATGTGTGTATATATGTGTGTGTGTGTGTGTGTGTACCTCCTCTCTGCTCTCTCTCTTTTCTTCAGAGGTTTATTCGTAATATGTGTGTGTGTGTGTGTGTGTGTGTGTGTGTGTGTGTGTGTACCTCCTCTCTGCTCTCTCTCTTTTCTTCAGAGGTTTATTCGTAATATATATGTTGTGTGTGTGTGTGTGTGTGTGTGTGTGTACCTCCTCTCTGCTCTCTCTCTTTTCTTCAGAGGTTTATTCGTAATGTGTGTGTGTGTGTGTGTGTGTGTGTGTGTGTGTGTGTGTGTGTGTGTGTGTGTGTGTGTGTGTACCTCCTCTCTGCTCTCTCTCTTTTCTTCAGAGGTTTATTCGTAATATATATGTGTGTGTGTGTGTGTGTGTGTGTGTGTGTGTGTACCTCCTCTCTGCTCTCTCTCTTTTCTTCAGAGGTTTATTCGTAATGTGTGTGTGTGTGTGTGTGTGTGTGTGTGTGTGTGTGTGTGTGTGTGTGTGTGTACCTCCTCTCTGCTCTCTCTCTTTTCTTCAGAGCACTGTCCAGATTCTGCAGCTGCTCCTCCAGTTTCTCACACAGCAGCTTCTGAAAGGAGAAAAACCAAACACCACAAATCTGTCAACCGTTTGAAAGCTTGTTCGTCGGGCTGGAGATCAAACCTCAGCACTGAAATGTGTCCAAAGCTCATCTCATGACTCATCACAACTGAAATCTTATTTGCTGATTCATATTTTGGCAGTTTGAGACTGTTTTAAAGGAAAGTTCTTGTGTTTGGACAACACAGGGCTGAGTCGTGTGTTACACACAACCCAGCCAACATTTAACCCATCTTACCATCCATCTACATAAAGAGGTCTAACGTGTTATATGTGTGCCTACATGTCAGCCTGCCTCTGTCACACACACACAGCTTACATGTTGGCAGGGTGGACAGAACCATTCTCCGTCAGGAATCAACATGAGCGGCGGCCGCAGACAGGCGGTGTGGTATCCGCTATCACAGGAGTCACACAGCAGGATCTGAGGGAGGACACACACATACAGTGAAATAACTCTTTGCATAGTTTCATTCACAATATGAAACCATGAACGAAGCCTTACACGGCTTCAGCGTTTTGCTTTTGTGAACTGAGTCAGGATAGTCGGATACAACCTGAGACCGCAGCAGATTTATAAGAAGTCTGTTCATAGTTTCTGACTTTGGGAAAAACAGTAAAATTCCTCAAACATCCAACATCTCCATCCAACCCTTAGAACCAAATCACACACAGCTGGGTTATTTTTATCCGACTGTACAGCAGAATACTACAGTATAATCAAAGTGTATGGACACACGAGCCTGAAGGGATTCACTCCCATTCAGACACCAGAGTATCAGCGAGATGCAGCAGGGATGGCGGTGCTCTAGTTCATCCCAAAGGTCAGAGGTCAGGGCTGAGTGCAGGTCAGTCAAATTCCTCCACACCAAACTGGGAAAACTAGTTCTTTCTTTCTTTCTTTCTTTCTTTCTTTCTGCTCGAGGACACCGACATGTTGAAACAGGCAAGTTTACCAAAGCTGCCTCGAGATGGAAATACACTGGAGTTTAAAAAAGGTCAGGGGTGTCCACAGTCTCCATCTCACACAGACACACACACACAGACACACAGACACACAGACACACAGACACACACACAGACACACACAGACACACACACACACACACACACACAGACACACACACACACACACAGACACACACACACACACACACACACACAGACACACACACACAGACACAGACACACACACAGACACAGACACACACACACACACACACACACACACACACACAGACACACACACACACACACACACACACACTCTCTCTCTCTCACCAGTTCGGGGTGGTTGGGCAGCCCGCAGTGACTGCAGGCGTCCTCGCTGGGAATCTCGTCTGATTTACAGGATTCATCGGAGTCGCTCTCTCTGTCACTCTCCTCCTCTCCTTGCTTCTTCCCTCTGTCCTCCACCTCCCCTCCTTCGTTTAGTTTGCGTCTCTTTGAACGAATGTTGGACCATCGGGGGCGTCGATGCCTCCTTTTACCCTTTAAACGCAACAGAAGAAGAGAGAGAGTCAAACAGGTATAACAGAGCTGGTCGATGTGTTCACTCTCACAGGACACACACTGCTTACCCTCTGTTTCCTGATTTGACCAGCAGGTTCTGTTTTTCTGTCTTTCTTTGTAGTCAAGTCCTGCTCCTCTTCATCGTCTTCCTCCTCCTCTTCCTCCTCCTCCTCCTCATCCTCTTCCCTCGTTCTCCCCGGCAGTGCCTGTTTTCTCTGTGGTTTCTTTTTCTGGCTCTCGGCCACCTTCGAGCTTGGCCTGCATTTTGGCAAAGCAGATGATCTTCAAGAAAAAAGGTATGAAGTTTGAATTTATTGTCAGAAACAAACCAGCTGTAGCTGTGATCACAATGGACAAAGACAAATACAGAGTTTATTCTCTGATGCATCAGTTTCATATTTTATTACACACATACCTGCAAATCCTTGCAGATCTCCTCAGTGGCCTCCCTTCCTCTTGCACCTCCTGCTCCCTCTCCTTCTCCTCCTCCTTTCCCCCCTTTCCCCTCAACTTGTTTCTCCGGTGAGGAGGAATCTTGATCTTCAATCTGATTCCTTCTTTCTGGAGCTCGGAGGAAGCTTCCTCACGGGGACCCTTCTTCTCCTCTGATCCAAGCCCAGGGTCCTTCACCCTAAACGGGGCTGCCAGAGCACCATTGAGCCCGTCTCCCTGGTGGTCCTTTTTATCCTGCTGGTCTACTTTCAGCTGTGGAACGGTGCTCCCTAAATCTGCCACCAGCTTTCCTAAAGTGCTTTTATTCTTTTCATGGTCATCTTTACTTCCTTCTTCTGCCACAGGTCGCTCAGTCACCTCTCGTCTCCTGTCCTCCCTCTCGTCCAGGTTGTCATATTTCTGCTGATGACTGCTGTGGCTTGTTTTCGTCGCCCTGTCTAACGGCTCCTCTGTTGTTTTCTTACCCTGATCTTCTGCCGTCTGTCTTTTGGGCTCCTCTGTGGAATGAGACAACGAGGAAACACCAACAGAATCCACTTTTCTCTCTACGACTTCAGGGGGTTGATCAGATTTTATGGATGGAAATGGTAGCTTCCTGGCAGTTTGAGCCTCCATCACCACGTGAGGAACCAGAGTGGAAGCCGGCGCCTCCCCTTCAACGGGTCCCTTCCTTACCAACACTGACTGCCGGCTCACCTCCCGCTCCTCCTCCACAGCTCTGGAGCCCTGGTGGTCTAAACTCGGCCCGTTTTGTTCCTGCTGCTCAGCGCCAACGGCTCTGTGACGCTCAGACGGGCTGCGGATGACCCCTACGTGACCTACAACTCCAACTTGACCTATGACCCCTATGACTCCATTCTGTCCCTCTTTGTGTGGCAGGAGGAGAGACGCTCTCCCATTGGTCAGTTCCTGCCTCGATGCAGTGACCACTAGTTGCTGTTGTGAAACAGCTTGACCAACAGGGGGCGCTAATAAGTTAGGCACCTTCCCGTCTCTTCCGTGACTGTCCTTGGTCTGGATGACTGAGGGGTTACACACAATAATACTGCTGCTGTTACTGTTGTTGAGGTGGTTGCTGTGGTAGCTCTCGGCCAGCTTAAGCTCCCTCTTCTTCAGTGGTATCTTGGCCTGCTGGCTGCTCCTGACGACCGCCCGCTCAGCTTCCACTTCCTTGTTCATTTCCGGTTTTGTCACAGCCGCACCTGGTGCCATGACGACCGACACGGTGTTCTTGGGACCGTCAGAATCTCTGGTCTCCGCTTTGATGATGGTGGTGATCGTGCTCACTCGATTATCAAAGACAGGAGGCTTGTGGTCCGTCTTCTCTTCTTTGACCTCGGCCTCAGTGTTTTCCTGCTTGACAGGCTGCGTCTGCTCCGGCTTCACCACTGCGAAACAAAAAAGACAAAACGATCATACTCAAAACGAGGCGTCGATCATTCAAAGGTCATTTTCTCTTCTTCTTTTATCTGACAGGTAACACAGTAAAAGTAGCTGGCAGTAGTGGATCCGTTGGCTGGTTTCCCATCCATCTTTTTCGGTAATAAAAACTAAATTGTTTGGTGCCCTTGAGGTTTAAAACTACAACCATGTAAGCACAACATCTGTGCTTTGAGGGGCAGCAGTAGTTTAGTACACAGGGACTTGGCTTGGGAACTGTAGGGTTGTTTACTCTCTGTACCTGGTCTCAGTGGTTTCTCTTCGTTTGCAGGGTCAGCCTTCTTATCATCAGTGTGGTCCTCTGTGGTCTTGGAGGGTTCAGGATTAGTTTTTCCGATGGTCTCATCCCCTAAATGGTCATGACACACAAACACACACTCAGTCCTTCAGTCTCTTGTGTATTTTCAGTTGTTTCATGTTGATGATGTTGTAATAAAGTCATTTTTTTCCATCCATTATATAAACAATCCAAAACGATATCTACTCATTCACCCAGCACACCTGCATCTTTCTCTGTAGGGCTGGTGCTCCCTGGTCCAGCTTGGTTCTGGTCCCGATCCAGGTTTGGTTCAACCTGTGCTTTTAGAAGCTCCAGAGCTTCAGCCAGGTCGTTACGCGTCCTGAGAAGACAAGATATAAGAGGAGAGCAGGACTTAAATAGAGTTGGAGCATGAACTGGTGAACTGACGCTGCAGCATGTTATCCAGCAGTGACATCAGGGACGTCCACCGAATCAAAACATCACGGTACTACCTGACGATGCACTTCCAGGTGGATCCGTCCAGGTCGTCCTGCTCCTCCGTGTACAGCCTGATGTTCTGCTCCTGGTCCAGCTGAAGCCAGTACATCAGGCCCTGCTGGTCCCGACCTATAGGCTGCAGACGCATTTTTTCCGGGTCCTCCTCATTGATGGCCATCTTGAACTTCAGGTTGTCGTCGAACTGACACTCGCACAGATACTGAAGGTGAGGAAAGAGGAGGAAGGAGAAGAGAAGGTCAGTGTGGATGCTGCAGATATTCACTCATTACTTTTAGTAAAAACAGGGAATGTCGTACTTTCAGGATGCTTGACTTGCACTCCATGGACATTTCCTGGTAACCCTTCTGCTCCAGCTCCCATGCCCAGGTACTGTTCAACTCCTGGCAAACCTACAGGAAACAACAACTAGATGTAGTCACTGCATAACAAACCTAAACAAACTAATATTTCCAGTTTAATCTTTTTCTGTCAACAGAAGTCGGGCTCCACGGTTAATGGAAAGTTCTCCACTTAAACTCCACAAGTTCAAAGTTTTCTGTACACCTGTACACCTTTGTAAAAATGGGTTGTAACTGCATCCCAGTCACACTAATTAACACTTAGTGGCCACAGGTGAGAAACTGGAGCTCAAACCTGAGAAGTGCCTCTTGAAAAGCAGCGAGTGAGCACTCGAGGCTTACAAAGCTGAACCTCTTCATGTTTACTCAAGTCAAGTGCAGTCAGTCTAAAGGAACACACACACACACACACACACACACACACACACACACACACACACACACACACACACACACACACACACACACACACACACACACACACCACAACACACACACACACACACACACACACACACACACACACACACACACACACACACACACACACACCCCTCACCTTAGCCAGGTATTTTTCCCAGCGGTCAGTAGACACAGACCTCCCCAGTTTTCTGAGCAGCTTGACGTGGAGCTCCACAAGGGGTTTAGGAACTGGAAGACACATCAGATCAGAAATGATTATGTGTGTAACAGTGTTCGATTGTTTCAGGTCATTCAGATCAGATGTATATATAAAAAAACAAAGTGTTGATTAATAGAAAAACTGTCAACACAACCTGACAGCAGCACCTTTCGATCTAAACACCACACTTTCATTTGCTTGTGTATTTAGTTCACATTTTTACCAGTTGGAAAATTACAATTCCAGCCATGAATGAATGAATGTCGTGTTCATACTGACGTAAACAGACTATGTTTGGGGGCTCATGAGCCTCGTTATCAGTGCAACTCAAATACCTTGAGATAAACAATAAAAAAAGAGACACACCTGTCAGTGTTGTTATGCTGCTTATAATATACATACACTGTTATTTTTTCCTTACACCTGGAGATGTGCTAGCTAGGTAAATTGATGTTTACTATAACTTACATCACTCTTGCATTTCTGCTTTTTTTAGATAGTGGCAGCTTGGAGAGAGACACAGTGAGGCAGGGCAGACATGGAGCAAAGGGCCCGGGCTGGTATCAAACCCGGACCACTGCAGCACAGACTCGGCGCGCCACACTTGGAAAGTTATTAATTAACAGGATGAGATGCCTCAGGAAGAAGCTGAAGTCTGTTTCTAACCTCACTTCTGTAAAAAAAAATCTGATAACAGAAGAGATATTTGTAACTTTACAGGATGTTTGTGGTGATTTGTTTTGTCTGAGGATTGTAAAGCCTCAGAGAAAAATTGACTTTTTATTATACATTAGTAGATGTGTTTATTAATGTTTATTGTTGCATCTGTCCTCTGATTATTGTTGTCATGACACTGCTATGACTACCTGTTCTGCCTCCACGGTGATAAAGATTTCCACTGGCATTTCTAACCACACATGTAACTAAAAGAACACATGTAACTAAAAAAAATACAGAAAAAAAACAACCTGGGACAAAAAAGGCTGTTAACGTGAGACTGTCACGGAGCCCGAGAATTTACAGGAAATTCCAGTTTTCTGTCACTGGCACGTTAAACTGAAAGTTACTCATCATTATTATTTAACTGTAACCATGCTGAAACATGAAATATAAACACACATTTAACACTAACCCTGCTGAAACATGAAATATAAACACACATTTAACACTAACCCTGCTGAAACATGAAATATAAACACACATTTAACACTAACCCTGCTGAAACATGAAATATAAACACACATTTAACACTAACCCTGCTGAAACATGAAATATAAACACACATTTAACTCTAACCCTGCTGAAACATGAAATATAAACACACATTTAACACTAACCCTGCTGAAACATGAAATATAAACACACATTTAACTCTAACCCTGCTGAAACATGAAATATAAACACACATTTAACTCTAACCCTGCTGAAACATGAAATATAA
>CM014090.1:1042511-1075011 GCA_004119915.2 Collichthys lucidus | reverse complement strand
TTACATTACACTGTGCCATATTATGACACGGATGTCTTTAGCTTGTATATATTTTTTACTTATATTATATGTCATGTTTATGCTGTTTGCACGGGACAATACTCTGCAAGTCCTGTGCATGTAGCAGCATTGACAATAACGTTGACTTGACTTCATTTCCGGCGTCAGTGCACGTGCTGTACGACAGCTTGACGCAGCTTCCAGAAGTTGGGAGGAGAAATGCCCAGAATTCAGTGCGATAGACCAACATTAAAAACATTTCCAAATATTTCTGGTGTTTCATTCCTCCAATGTTCGCAGAATACAAACAACACAGCGCATGATGTTCATCAGGCTCACACACACACACACACACACACACACACACACACACACACACACACACACACACACACACACACACACACACACACAGATCAGTGAGCGATGGATCCAATCTGTCGGTTTATTTCTCATGGTTTGCATGTATGTATTTATGTCTTCAGTGCGTGCACACGCAGTCTGAGCAGTCTGCTGTGTCGCTGCATGCTGCGCACATAGTCACGCTGCCCAGGAAGATGCTGCGTTCACGGACTGCTGGAAATATCTCACACCCAGAGGATGGAATTCAAATCTGCCCGAGTAAAAAAACCGGCGAGCTGTTTACTTCTTAAGTTTTGTTTGAGTAGCATTACATAAGACTTAATATTACAACCAAATGAGCAGAACACAAACTTTTCTGCAGCTTTGTAACATTTGAAAAATTGAATAAATGTGTTGGAGCAGACACTGATGCAAAATCAGTTTTACTATTCAGTGCCAGCCCATTAATAATGTCAGCCAGAACTTTGTCCAGCTACCAGCTGATCGCAGGACCTGTCCCTGAGTTTAGCCACTTGTGCTGACTTGCCCACGGGGAAACTCCACGGAGCTGCTGCCTGTAACGAGCATATCTGCCACAGGGAGACACAGAGGCTGCAGAAACCCGACAGACATCTGGACACAGTTTAAGCGATCTGAGTTTACTGCTCATCAACATGTTTTTATTTTTACAAGAGCACAGACATCAAAGTCTGGAACATTTTATATAAATGAGAGCTTCATGTACAGATTCATACACATCATTTAAAAAAAATCACTAATTAGCAGAACTGCAGTTTTCTTCTTTCTCCTTCTGTGAATCATCTCACAACCCCACAGATTTCATCCTGAGACCTAATGGAGGGTCCAGATCTCTGTGATGGGAACCACAGTTATGAAAGTCCGCACACGTGATGGTGTCAGACGCTGAGGCATCTTAAAATTTTCTTTGCATCTCATATTTGAACATTTTCTCATATTTTAGAACATAGTCAATAATAATAATATTAATAAATCCTTTTTTATTCCCTTTTGTATTGATGCTACTTTTATGTAGTTTGTTCTATTTTATTGTTTATATTCTAGTCTAATATAAATACTGGAATATCTGTTTATACGTCTGCGTGTGTGTGTGTGTGTGTGTGTGTGTGTGTGTGTGTGTGTGTGTGTGTGTGTGTGTGTGTGTGTGTGTGTGTGTGTGTGTGTGTGTGTGTGTGTGCGTACAATACATAGTCTTGAATAAGTCGCTGTTGCCTTGTAAATCCAGATTTATACATTGGGAGTGGAGCACATAATGTGCCCTGATCTGCTTTTACAGCTGTGGACGGATTAAAACAGTTTTTATTTTATTTCCATGGCTAATAAACACAACCCTCCTAAAAGCATCAATACAGTGTGTTCGACTCTTGAAATACAAACTGACGAGCTGACTTTGAATGCAGCATTAGGCGGCAGCTGTAAAATCCGAGCTTTGGATTTGCACGTGAAGGCATCTGTTTTTAAAGAAGGGCGGAAGGAGTTTGGAGTCTTACAGGAAGAAGACTCGAAAGTTTGTGGTTATTGTTGGATCTGATGAACGTTTGTCTGCCACATCATCTGTGTCCGCGCTGGAAAACACCTGAGCGCACCTGAGCGCACCTGAGCGCTGACCTTTCTGCAGGAGAGCGGCTTTAACGCGGCCATGGCGCTGAAATAAACAGCTGAGCGGTGAGTTCAAGTTCATCACGTTTACAAAGAATCACGAGCTGCCGTCCACGCTCATTAATTAATTCATTAATTTAGCGGGAGTTTCTTCTGATGCATGTAAACAACCTGAACGTGTTGAGTTAAGAACAGTTTTTAAAAGTCTTCAAACACAATGCACGGAGTAAATAAAGTGCATGCTCGCTGAAACAAACAGCAAGTAAACAAAAACAAATGTTACACACACCAGCTGCAGACACACACGTGAGCCCGGTGATGCCCAGACATGCAGACATGCAGTCACGAGTTGTTTTCATCCTCGGTGTTACAACATGTTGCACAATTTTTAACCTCCCAAGAAATTGAAACCAGCCTCAGCTGTGGAGGGCAAAGATGATTCACAGCTGCTGACCCTCAAACAAGCAGCCAGGAAATCAGATTATTCCCTCTAATGAATATGACTCAGATTATATATGAATATGTATCTCGGTGCAAACACGCCTGTCTGCATTTGATCAGTTTTTGATTGAGTGTGAAGAGACAGGCTGATTTTTAAATGGGAACAATTAAGAAGTGATAAACGTAAGCAGGTGTCACGTCTCCACAAAACTGTGCAGCCCCTTTTTATTATAAAAACACAAAGACAAACAGGTAAATAAGGAAATGTTGTTATGAAGAGTTATGAAGATGATCTTTTCACAAATATTAGTTGGTGTCAATCAAAGCCTTCATTGTTTCGAGTGAACTGTGTTTCAGGAGAAAGGAGAAGTGAGCAGCCACCAGAGTGGTGAACATCACCTGTACTGTACTTTACCCACCTCTTTGGAAACTTACCACACACACACACACACACACACACACACACACACACACACACACACACTTCACCTCGTTTTGCGTTCAACAAATTAAATTTGCAAAAAGGCCAAAGGAGCTTCAGCCGGTGTGGAGGAACACGCCTGAGTTTAAAGATCAAGAATATGAAACCAGAAGTTAAGGTTATGATGCAAATAAGAAGTTATGACTCAAATCAAGTTATGTCAATGGTCTCAAGAAACCCTCATCATTTCTATTAAAGCAAATGTGCCTCATAAGCAGTTCCTGGGTTGAGTATTAAAGAGTACAGCTTGTAAACGGGGGCTGGGCATAAAGATAAATGATGATTCCTGGGAACACGTCAGAATTTTAGAGAAAAGAGAACGAACATACAAACCTGAGACATGAAACCAGAAGTGTGTTTTTCCGTGTGTGTGTCTGCAGGACTTTTTCTTCATGCACTGGAGATAACAGAGGAGAGATGGCGATCGCCCATGTGGCTACAGAGTACGTGTTCAGCGACTTTCTGCTGAAGGAGCCGAACCAGGCTCGATACCGCAGCGTCCGAACGGAGCTGGCTGTGGACAAGATGGTGACCTGTGTGGCAGTCGGCCTGCCCCTCCTCCTCATCTCTCTGGCCTTCGCTCAAGAGGTCTCAGTTGGTAAGTGTGGTTGGTACGGAGCCTCCTCAAAGACCGGATCGTGGCTGGTTCAGGTCCAGGATAGGAGGTTACTCCTGACAGATTATAATCCTGTGTCTGGAAGCGGTGTTGCATGTTGTTCAGGCATCAGAGAAGATTAACGACGTCCTTGGTGTTTTTATCTTTCAGGTACTCAGATCAGCTGTTTTGCTCCCTCTAACTTCTCGTGGAGGCAGGCGGCGTATGTGGACTCGTACTGCTGGGCAGCTGTGCATACACACACTCTACCTCTGTGGCTGCACAAGGTACACACACACACACACACTGACACACACACACACACATTGGGTTACACCATACAAATGTGTTATTGTTAGTCTAAATTGAATGACTGAAACTTGTCCACACACATTCCATGTGGGAAAATATTTAGTAGCAGAACAATAAGGAGTGTTTTGACAGACGGCGTGTTTTCATGAGTCACTGTGCCGCGCAGTAATAATATACTGTGGGTAGAAATGAAACTTTGTACTTTCATTTTTGCTACTTGTGAAAAAACAACTTCCTTTCGAATCATTGTTTTATATTTACAAGTTTGTGTTCTTAAAAAATACGCGTACGGTCACTGCAGCTGCAGAAATCTGATGAAAACGTGATTATTAATCTCTAACAGTTAAGGTCAGTCAAGTTGTGAAGGTTCTCCACTTCCTGCTTTACAAGTTACAGTCTGGGCTTCATGTGTTAATGAACGAGGGGGCAGATATTTGATATTTACAATAAAGCAAACATCTAAAATCCAGTTACACTGAACAGAACTGCTGACGAACACGCTGATGGAATAAATCTTCAAACCTTAATGTAAATGAAGAGTCAAACAGGCAGAGTACAGTACAAGCCAAGTTTCTCCAGGTCTGTCATGTTCTTGTGAACGTTCTTCTCTGGTCTCCAGTTCTTTCCCTACATCCTGTTGCTGGTGGCGGTGTTGATGTACACCCCGGCGTTGTTCTGGAGATTTTCCGCGGCGCCCCTCCTGCAGTCGGACCTCAGCTTCATCATGGAGGAGTTGGACCGGTGCTACAACCGCGCTGTCACTCTGGCCAAGCGCATGGCCACGTCAGGACTGTTCACGTCGGAAAGGTACCGTAGGACACACTTTATTTTGGTGCAACAACATTTAAGTGTTGTTTGAAACGTTCTTCTTCTGTGTTTCCTCTCAGCTCTTTGAACACCGACCCCACCGAGGGCTGCTTCAATTACCCGCTGGTGGAAAAGTTTCTGATGACCAAGCGTTGCTCGCGGACATTGCTGTTTTACTACCTGCTGTGTCGCTGCCTGACTCTCGTCACCCTGCTGTGTGCCTGCGTCTACCTGGGCTACTACCTCCGCCTGGCTTCTATCACGGACGAGTTTGGCTGCTCGCTGCGTGTCGGACTGCTCGTCACCGACCCGAGCGTCCCCGAGCAGGTGCAGTGTAAGCTCATCGCTGTAGGAGTCTTCTCTCTGCTGAGGTATTTGAACAGCACACCGTTTGGTTATGAAACAGAATGAAGTGTGTTTAATGTGCTTCATCAAATATAAGGTGGGGGGGTCAGTGAGTGGAGTGATTCAACTTTAAACTCCAAAACTTCACCATGTGAACTCCAAAACATCAGCCCTGCCATGAAGTCTGCGTTTTTGAGATTTTCAGATCATCACGTGTCTCCATCCTGGTTCCTGTTTCCAGTTCCAGTAATCATGTTGTCATAGTAACACATCCATGTTGTCATAGTAACACATCCATGTTGTCATAGTAACACATCCATGTTGTCATAGTAACACATCCATGTTGTCATAGTAACACATCCACGTTGTTACAGTAACACATCCATGTTGTCATAGTAACACATTCACGTTGTTACAGTAACACATCCATGTTGTCGTAGCAACACACATCCACGTTGTCATAGTAACACATCCATGTTGTCATAGTAACACATCCATGTTGTTATAGTAACACATCCATGTTGTCATAGTAACACATCCATGTTGTCATAGTAACACATTCACGTTGTTACAGTAACACATCCATGTTGTCGTAGCAACACACATCCATGTTGTCATAGTAACACATCCATGTTGTTACAGTAACACATCCATGTTGTCGTAACAACACACATCCACGTTGTCATAGTAACACATCCACGTTGTCACTGAAACATGACAAACTGTTTTACTCTTCACTGTGTTTCCAGTCTGGTGAACTTGATCCTGTTCATTGCACTGATTCCTGTGGTGATCTACGCCAGCCTCCGTCCCCTCTTCTGCCACGGGTACGCCCACTTTCTGGAAACTTACCAATCACTGCCCACAGTGGGTGTCCTGCCCAGACCTGATGGCCAATGGGACGACCTCTCTCTGTATGTCCTCTTCCTGGACGAGAACATCAGCGAACTGAAGTCCTACAAATACATCAAGGTGTGTTAGTGTGTCAGCATACTGTGAAATAGTGTAAACAGTAATGTGGCATATAATAGTTTGTGTGTTTTCTAATGTCAGGTGTTGGAGTTGTTGAGGAAACGAGGCGAGTGCTCCGGAGAAAACTTTGATGCCATGGGTCTGCTGCAGACTCTCTGTCTGGTGAAGATGGACACTGTGGACGGGATTAAACCTCCCGGGGCTGCAGCGAAACCGGATCAAGGAAAAACAAACGCAGCCGACTCTGCCAGCAGCTTCACGGTGACCAAGAACAGCTGCAAGCACCCGAACTCAGCCGCTGATGACAGCAGGACGGAAACTGAGATGAAAGGTGGCGGGTTAAAAATTCAAATCATCTCGATGATGTTACATACCCATAAACACAAACTTAATCATCTCTGGGAATGATGTTTTTCTTTATAAAATTAAATGTTATCCAACGTTATGTTCTTATGCACCTTCATGCACTCACTGCAGTGACTGTTGAAGAGGTTACTACCACCTTCAGTTCAAACTGGTTGAGCTGATAGAGATGTGCATCTTGTTGTTTGAAGGGAGTGTGGAGGAAAGGATGAGCAATGAGAGGAAACAGAGAGGTAGAAGTCAAGGAAAGGGTGGAGGCCAACAAAATGTGAGGTTGACAATTACCTTGAGCCAGCAAAACCTGTTTCCTGAGTGAGCGTACCGTTTCCTAGAACAGAAACAGAAAGTCAAACTTTTCTTATTCTGTATGAATATGATATCATCAGTGTATAATCAGCTTAAATAAGAATAAAGATGTTTTTGTTACCTTAGAATGAGACGGTACAGACAATGTGGGTCCTCTCATATGGACAACAAACACCTCAAATTAAACCTGCAACAAAAAGCATGAAATGTTTTTTTTTTTTTTTTTTCAGAGCTTGATCCCTTGCTGTCGGGAAACTGTGATGTAACAGGCAGCAGACCGAGTGAAGGAGGGACTCTCCGGCAGAGAGCGATGTGATTGGCTGCTGACTTGGCGATGGAGACCTGGACAGAGGTGTTACTGTGAGGAAATGAGTTCACCACTGTCCCATGATGCAGCCGCAGCTCACGATAAAAGCTGCAGCACAGTTAAATTTTCATCTCATCTTCAATGTGAGATTCAAAAATCCAGATTTTTAGTCTTTTAGTAGAATTAAACTGAAATGAAGCGTTGGTTCATCTAAGACGAGACGTTCCAGTTCTCAGGAATCATTACGTCATTATTACATCACTACAGGACTGAAAGGCGGAAAGTTTCACCTGTTCGGCGCTGCGAGTTATGGGACATGATGACATCAGACTGACTGCACGGAGAGCTTTTAAATATGTAAACAGTGTCAGGATGTGGTACATGTTTATACAGTTATCAGAGGTGTGTGTGATTGTATATTTAAAGTGCAGTACAGTGACTATGCAGTAAATACTATTACAGTACAAGAGGTCGTCTCCTGTCTGAACCAGCAGGAGATTTACGACGTGACCTTGGGGATGTTAACTGATCTTTATTTGTTCACCTCATTTAGAAAATGTCTTTATACTGACACCACGTGACAGTTTCAGCTTTAAATTCAAACTTTGCAGTTGACAGAAGGAGAGGCGATGTGTTTATTTGCACTGTCATTGTGGGAGAGTGTAATTTTCATGAGATTGTCTATCACATTTCAAGACGTTGTCATGTCTGTAAAGGTGAAGCCACTCAGTGAGGAGTTTATCCCTGCTGTTAAACTCTGTGATTTATTTTAGAAGCGTGTTCTCAGTTTTTTCACATGAATTCCTGATTAGATTAGATTAGATTAGATTAGATTAGATTAGATTCATGTGGCCTGGATAGTTCTCATATGTACGTCCGGTCATTTACATGTCAAGCTACAGCTGCCATCGATCTGTTTCTCAACAAAAACGGTACAAGGTGCTCATTGTTTAATGAATTCATAATTTCTCCAGAATTTCCAGGGAACCGACAAATCAGCGGCGGTAACTCAAAGTGTTCCAGATGTTTGGATGAATTAATCTCTGAGCTGTTTGTGAATCTCAGGGATGAAAACATCTCACTACATCACGTGACGGCGTGTCAGTGTTTACGTCTGGCCTCTTCCACTGCCTGTATATATGTACTGCACTAAGTGGAACATTGTAACGTGTTGTCATATAAACTCTTCTTTGTTCATATGGTGGCTGAATGGTATTGAGTCACTTTATTGATGTAAGGTCTGAAAGAAACTGAAGCTTGTTGTGTGAACTGACATTTTAATGTTTTAGGTCTGCCGATAATTCTTACACTGTCATAAAATAAATGGAGCAGACTTTAATGTTGAGTTGGATGATGTCTCATTATTATTGTTATGAGTGATGATGTTTAATGTAACGTTTGGTATGTAGTTACAATGCACACGAATCTCACATATCAGGTGAAAACAGATTAATCTGAAGATTTGTGTTGAAGTCAAAGAATCTTTGTTTTAATAAAATGAAGCAGCCTTCGGTTCCTGATGGTTTTGACATCAGGACGTCCTAATGTGAGTTTATTTACAAGTTAACATCTCTTTCGTCAGTAACACCTGACCGTGTGGACAAACCCACGTTTATAACTGAGTCATCTCGATGTGTTTTTGTCTCAGCTGCATTTGGATCCATTAAGCGTTAATAGGCCTGAAGGGCCCAAAGTTTTTTTAATGTGGGTTTGTAGTCCCAGAGCTGCTGATGGAGGGTTTGTAGTCCCAGAGCTGCTGATGGAGGGTTTGTAGGGGTTTGTAGTCCCAGAGCTCCTGATGGAGGGTTTGTAGGGGTTTGTAGTCCCAGAGCTCCTGATGGAGGGTTTGTAGTCCCAGAGCTCCTGATGGAGGGTTTGTAGGGGTTTGTAGTCCCAGAGCTCCTGATGGAGGGTTTGTAGGGGTTTGTAGTCCCAGAGCTCCTGATGGAGGGTTTGTAGTCCCAGAGCTGCTGATGGAGGGTTTGTAGTCCCAGAGCTGCTGATGGAGGGTTTGTAGTCCCGGAGCTGCTGATGGAGGGTTTGTAGTCCCAGAGCTGCTGATGGAGGGTTTGTAGTCCCAGAGCTCCTGATGGAGGGTTTGTAGTCCCAGAGCTGCTGATGGAGGGTTTGTAGGGGTTTGTAGTCCCAGAGCTGCTGATGGAGGGTTTGTAGGGGTTTGTAGTCCCAGAGCTGCTGATGGAGGGTTTGTAGTCCCAGAGCTCCTGGTGGAGGGTTTGTAGTCCCAGAGCTCCTGGTGGAGGGTTTGTAGTCCCAGAGCTCCTGATGGAGGGTTTGTAGGGGTTTGTAGTCCCAGAGCTGCTGATGGAGGGTTTGTAGGGGTTTGTAGTCCCAGAGCTGCTGATGGAGGGTTTGTAGTCCCAGAGCTGCTGATGGAGGGTTTGTAGTCCCAGAGCTCCTGATGGAGGGTTTGTAGGGGTTTGTAGTCCCAGAGCTGCTGATGGAGGGTTTGTAGGGGTTTGTAGTCCCAGAGCTGCTGATGGGGGGTTTGTAGGGGTTTGTAGTCCCAGAGCTGCTGATGGAGGGTTTGTAGGGGTTTGTAGTCCCAGAGCTGCTGATGGAGGGTTTGTAGTCCCAGAGCTGCTGATGGAGGGTTTGTAGGGGTTTGTAGTCCCAGAGCTGCTGATGGAGGGTTTGTAGGGGTTTGTAGTCCCAGAGCTGCTGATGGAGGGTTTGTAGTCCCAGAGCTGCTGATGGAGGGTTTGTAGTCCCAGAGCTGCTGATGGAGGGTTTGTAGTCCCAGAGCTCCTGGTGGAGGGTTTGTAGGGGTTTGTAGTCCCAGAGCTCCTGATGGAGGGTTTGTAGGGGTTTGTAGTCCCAGAGCTCCTGATGGAGGGTTTGTAGGGGTTTGTAGTCCCAGAGCTCCTGATGGAGGGTTTGTAGGGGTTTGTAGTCCCAGAGCTCCTGATGGAGGGTTTGTAGTCCCAGAGCTCATGGTGGAGGGTTTGTAGTCCCAGAGCTCCTGATGGAGGGTTTGTAGTCCCAGAGCTGCTGATGGAGGGTTTGTAGTCCCAGAGCTGCTGATGGAGGGTTTGTAGTCCCAGAGCTCCTGGTGGAGGGTTTGTAGTCCCGGAGCTCCTGATGGAGGGTTTGTAGTCCCGGAGCTCCTGATGGAGGGTTTGTAGGGGTTTGTAGTCCCAGAGCTCCTGATGGAGGGTTTGTAGGGGTTTGTAGTCCCAGAGCTGCTGGTGGAGGGTTTGTAGTCCCGGAGCTCCTGATGGAGGGTTTGTAGTCCCAGAGCTGCTGGTGGAGGGTTTGTAGTCCCGGAGCTCCTGATGGAGGGTTTGTAGTCCCAGAGCTCCTGATGGAGGGTTTGTAGTCCCAGAGAGCCAGTTCCACTTTAACTTGTTCAGAAAAAACTTTAAAGTCAAACTAATATCACGTGCACGGACAAACTCTTCATGGTAACTTTAATAAACTTTATTTAGTTAACGAGCCTCGACGTGTGCAGCTGCTGCACGGGGCTGCTGTCACCTGATCCATCCAGCAGAGGGCGCTGCAGCTCCGCGTGTCACCATGGAAACAGGAAATCAGGGCGACGTTATTGTGATTACGCATAACAGTGACGTAGGCAGGGAGGCGCAGTGAATTACCCAGTCTCAAACTTTAAACGTTTTTACAAAGATCGTCGAATAAAGAGATTCCTGCTCGGTCTGCTCAGGTGAGGCGGGCAGGTGTGACTGTTTGTGACGTTGTTCACCGGGCTGTGATTCGGTGACGTGTTTTTTTTATTAAGTGTATTCGGTGTAAGATTCGCAGTGCATGCCGGGAAAACGCCGTGTGTAAAACTAAACTAAAGTGTTTAATGGAGGTTTGTGCAGATTCACAACAAACACGAGCAAACATCTCTGTGACTGTCGGAGCACGGTCACTCCTGCTGCTTCTCCGTGTTTGTTGAATGTTACAACCGTCACCGAGGGGTCGTCCCCCCGCAGAGACCCCTCTGCCTCCGAGGCGTACAACTCATACTTACCTGGCAGGGGAGACACCATGATCAAGAAGGTGGTTCACCCAGGGCGAGGCTCAGCCATTGCACTCCGGTTGTGCTGACCCCTGCGAATTCCCCAAATGTGGGAATCTCGACTGCATAATTTCTGGTAGTGGGGGACTGCGTTCGCGCTCTCCCCTGATAAACATGTCCAATAAAAACACACAGTTAGTCTGAAAGCTGCAGCGCTGCAGGGAGAGTTTCTGTTTGAGAACTCTTCAGACTAAATCTGCTGCTATGAAACTGTTTTATTCAAAGTGGATTCATGTCGCGTCATGTGTGTAAACAAGTTTTATAATAACAAATCAAATACATTAGGGAGGGCTGCTGTCATGTGATCCATCCAGCAGAGGGCGCTGCAGCTCCGCGTGTCACCATGGAAACAGGAAGGAGATTTAAAAAGAGCCGTTATTCGGTTGTCAAGGCGACGTTGTTGTGATTACACATAACAGTGACGTAGGTAGAGAGTAGTTTTTTTTTAATTGAAGCAGTTTAGTTAATTTAACGAATCAAAGCGGATTAAAAACTGTTTCTCTTCGTCTCGGTGACTGTTCACACTAACACGTTAACGGCAGCGACGCAGCTGTTTACACGGTAACGTCTTTAAACGGAACCGGGCTCCTCCCACCTCGAGCTCCTATTGGATAAGAGACAGCACGTGGCCCGAGAGCGTCAGGGAGAATTAGAAATGAGAATGAGAAAAACTTTATTAATCCCCGCAGGGAGATTGTTACAAACATTTCATAGAACAACAATCATTATTTACAGTCTCTGTTTTTAATCATCATTAATCTGCGATCAGTTTCTCAGACTTGAACCGTCAGTGAGACTGACAGCGCGAACAGTGAGCTCCTCTCTCCGAGCCTCTGTCGGCATCGCTTCTCGGCCTTTTGGCTAAGATCAAGTGTAGTATCTGTTCTTATCAGTTTAATATCTGATACGTCCCCTACCCGGGGACCATATATTAAATTGATTTTTGGAACAGGGAGATGGAATAGGGGCTTGCTCCGTCCACTCCACGCATCGACCTGGTATTGCAGTACCTCCAGGAACGGTGCACCCCCTGTACATGTACAATGATAACAAGCAGAGCACAGCACATGTTTCAGGCATGTTGTGTCTGTATGAACGGGATCCATGTGTCACTTTGTGTTGAACTGATACAAAGAGAGACACGTTGATTGGACAAAGAGTGAAAATCTTCATTTATTTATTAATTTAGTTTCCCTGGTTGTTCAGTGTTGTAGGATCTTTGCTGTCTTGTTCACATTAGCAGAGTTCTCATACTGTTCAGGTTAGTCGTAGTGTCTGAGTCATGAATCTTATTTGTGTGTGATCTGTGGCTCGTGGCTGAGCGCTGGGTTAAGCTGGTGTTTGTGCGTTTCCCTTTAACTGCAGGAGGACGAAGAAGTTGAGGAGCTGTGATCAGTTTGTGGACATCGAGACAAGGTGAGAGCAGCTGTTGTTTCACCACACTGCAGCTCCATTTCTCAGTTTTTAACCTGTGGAGGTTTATTTATGTTACACAGGACAGACAGACAGACACAGAGTTTTGGTAGCATGAGTCTGTGCAGTACAGAAATAGCTCAGAGTCAGCTCCTATGAATAACAGCAGAACTGGCAGCAGACGTTCGTCTCAGATGACCTGTGAGTTTTTGAACCGTTGAAGGTTTCATGAAATGAATATTTGATGTTTACTGCAGTGTGATGACACGTGGAGCCGGTTGTCCACTAACGCTGAAGTGTCTTTGGTCAGTGAGAGGCTGTAACAGTATTTAATGACGTGGTTGTGTCGCAGATCATGAGCTCTCCAGAGATCGCCTCGCTCTCCTGGGGCCACATGAAGGTGAAGGGATGCTCCTCCAGCTACAAAGACTGTAAGGTCTGGCCCGGAGGCAGCCGGGCCTGGGACTGGAGAGAGACCGGCACCGACGTGAGTGCACACTGAATCATATGAACACACACACCTGGCGTGAGATGCCAACAGTGCTCACACGTCTTTTTCCTGTCCAGCATCGTCCGGGAGTTCAACCTGCTGACCTGGAGGAGGTGCTGAGGAAAGGAATCGACCTGCTGGTCATCGGCAGAGGCATGAGCGAGGCTCTGCAGGTCCAAGATTTAAAGAGAAATCTCATCACCGTCAATTCATACTGATTCACTTAGTGAACTCTGAACTATGTCATCTCTGGTCTCAGGTTCCCGCCTCCACTCTGGACTTCGTGAAGCAGAAAGGTGTGGACGTCAGAGTCCTGCAGACAGAGAAGGCCGTGGCGGAGTACAACAAGCTGGCTGGCCAGGGCGCCAAGGTGGGCGGTGTCTTCCACTCCACCTGTTGATCATCTCACCATTGATGATGCACAGAACACGAGGCGCAGCCTGTAGTGCATCGCTGCCCTCAGCCTCTGTTTGCCAAATGTAGAGCTGGCTCCTCGAGCTCTCAGCATGAGCACAGACGCCTTAATGCTTCAGATAAACTGACGAGCTCAGAGGTCATTTAAATCTATAAGTGAGGCCCGAGTATGACTCAGCTGATTTTAGGATGAAGACCTGCTCGTCACTGATGTAATCGAGTTACTTTCTGATCAAACTGAAGACACAGTTTTCATATGATCGTGTGTTGGTAATGAATGTACGGATGTTTTTCAGGAGTTTGCTTGTTTGCTACAAAATAAAAACTAGAACATGAATCATCAACTTCACGAGTTTCTTTAGATTTGTACATACAAAAATATTCCCGTACACGTGAGACACCGAGTCAACAAAGCTTCCTGTAACTATGAAACTGAAGCTAAAGCAAAGCGGCTTCATCTTTTCTGCACAGCTGACTGTGAACGTGAAATACGATAGTCTGAAAACACCGACAGTCTTTCTGTCGCTGTGAGCTCCGTCAGCGCCTCGTAGGTTTGGGCATGATGAAGACTTTCACGGGTTTGCTGAATGGAATGGTGCCCTCTACGGCGGCTTCCGGCGGCGGGAGGCTGTCGATGCTGTCGCTCCATCCCAGCTTGGAAGGCGAGGAGGAGGAACTGTAGGCCAGCAGGAGGCGCACCTCAATCTGAGACGGCTCTGAAGGAGAAAGACGGAGAGGGTTGAAGTCTGTACACCTGAGATGAAAACATCAGGAGTGTGTGTGTGTGTTATACTGACCGGTCCATGCCGTGTGTGAGAGGTAAACCTGTGTGATGAGTCTGTGTCTGGCTGGTCCAGGCTTTCTGAAGTCTCCAGGTTTAGGATGGATCACATGACTCTGACCGTCTGGATACAGAACCTGACACACAGAAGGAGTTGATGCTCAGAGTGAGCGAGCAGACAGACAGAACTCATCTGGTAATATCAGAAACACGTTACGTCAGACTGACCTGAACCTTCACGGTGTTCTGCGGGTCTTGGACGTGCTCCAGTGTTGCATCAATGTCTAGCGCCACCACCAGGCCAGACGTGAACCTCAGCGGGTTGTCAGACTCCCCCGTTGGCTCGATGATGGTGGCTGTCGCTCGATGAATCTGATGAAAACAGAAAAAGTGTTTGAATGACGTGTTAACATATCTTTGTGTCAGCACGCCGCGTTTCCTCATCACACCTGCTCAGGCTGCAGTCGGAGCTGCAGCAGGCCGCTCTGTCTCAGCGTCGTCTGCAGGATCTTCACCAGCTCCACGGGTTTACAGGACGACAGCCGGGGCATCAGCTCCAGGAGTTTATCCACAAAACTGTCCTGAAGGTGGGGCAGCTCTGTCAGAAACAGTCTGAGGGTCACAGACAACATGGGATGAAGACCGTCAGAGGAGAGTGTGTGGACACACAACATAAAGACACACACACACACACACACACCTCACCTCTGAAAAGACTCAATGTCCTGCAGAAACTTGTCACAGCTGCTGATGAGCGGCTCCAACCTGAAGACAAATGACCAACTATGAAACATCTGCATACAGATGTAGTCTTACATGTGCATGATCAGTGTGTATGTGTGTCCTCACCCCTGCCTGGTGCGAGCAGTCAGGATGAGCTGCAGAGCTTTGGCCTGCAGGCGGACGTGATGGATGGTGGCCACCTGTCTGTTGTCCAAACCGCTGTACAGAAACTCCAGCTTGTATGTTTCCTCTAGGATCTGCAAACAAACACACACACACACGTTTAATCAGACAGAACTGTGTGTGAATGATCTCACAGGTACCAACATGAGTGTGTGCGCTGACCTGCTGAGCTGCCGCCGTGGCCGTGACGTTTTGTTTGAAGCAGAGAGGGACAGCCATGTTCCACAGCTTCTCCTGCAGAGCCTGAGCAAACGGCAAGCACCTTAGACTGATGATGATGTTACCTTTACACCACACACACACACACACACACACACACACACACACACACACACACACACACACACACACACACACACACACACACACACACACACACACACACACACACACACACACACACACACACACACACACACACACACACACACACACACACACACACACACCTTCATGAGCAGCAGCTGGCAGCGCAGGTATGTCGCACAGAAATCTGCAGCTCCAGCGAGCTCCGTCTGCAGCTCACCAAGCCGGCGCAGGTCCCTGCAGACAGACAGACAGACAGACAGACAGACAGACAGACAGACAGACAGACAGACAGACAGACAGACAGACAGACAGACAGACAGACAGACAGACAGACAGACAGACAGACAGAGAGGACAACGTGACATTAACAGAGATCGACCAATGAGATGCTGAACTTCAGTTACATTCAGATAAACAGGTCATAAAACAACTTTCAAACTTTGTCCGAGCACCGATGATTTTTTAAAATCCATCCTGTGACACATGATGACTTAGCTCCAGTTAAAATATTTAAGTGTGTGTGTGTGTGTGTGTGTGTGTGTGTGTGTGTGTGGACACATTACCGACCAAAAATCAGTGAGTCCAGGGATTTAGGCCACGCCCACCTCCACAGACAAACATTTAGAGTGAGTCAGTGATGACTCGTATAGTTTCTGCTCAGGTCAGCTTTAAGGTGTCTTACTGTGGAGTGGAAAGGCCTGACACCAACAACAGCTCAGCCACAAAGTAGATCACGCCGAGTCCTAGAACCAGGTCAAAGAGCGCTGAAGCCCTCAGCACAAACAAGCCACACGGTTTGTTGCATCACTCGGTAAACTGCCGCTCGACCGCAGCGCTAACAGTGTGTGGGGGACGCTTTCCGTGGCAGAGCCGCTGCACGCAACCTCACAAAACACTAAGAGTCAGCTCAAGTGGTGTGTGTGTGTGTGTGTGTGTGTGTGTACCGTATGGTGAAGTCCAGCAGGTCCTGGGCTCCGGGTGCTTCCAGGTTCTGGATGGTGCTGATCCTGTTCAGACTCTGCTGAAGGAAGAGCTGTGCTGATTCCACAGAGCCCAAACCACAACGCGAGTCCACCAAGTCCAGACCGTTACCGGGCAACTAAGAGACAGGAGGACGGTTAACGGGACAGACAGAGTTTATCACAGACTGTAAAAGGGACGCGTGTCTGTAGTCTGATAAAATACTGATGGACTGCAGCTTTGGCCTGTTACTGAACTCAGAGACGTTTTAAGGAACCTGGTTCCAGTTTCAGCCACAGAAAGTCTCAACTGAGGAGTTTAAACAGACAGAAGAACTAAAAATGACCATTTGATCAAACGTCTACATGTGGCTACAACATGTGTACACGCTGTAAGCAACAAGTCTCTTTTCTCTAAATGTTGGAGCAGTTACAAGCCGAAATGATTAATTATTCTTCACTAGCCCAGCCGACTTGACTTTATTCTGCGTCATTTCATTTCTCACTCTGAGCGGTGGCACGAGGTGCGACAGGCTGTCCCTCAGGTAGGCGTAGTGTCTGAAGGTGTGGTCGGAGAACAGCGCCGGCATGGTGGGACACGACTTGGCAGCGTTGAACACCAACACGAGCACTGCGATGTCTGAGATCAGCAACCAGAGTCAAGACAGAAGAACAGCAGTTCATGGTTCGAACAAGTCAAACAGCTGTGTGTCCGTCTGCCTCTGAGGGATCAGGTGACGTGGAGACTGTGTGAAGGATACAGGCCGGATCGTCCATGTCAGGCTCTGGTGTGTCGAAGTACGGGTGTGTGCTGAGCAGTTCAGGAACCAGAGGCAACACCAGCGTCGGGTGACGGGAGCCCAAGAACTTCAGACACCTGAGAGGAGAGAAGAACATAAAAACATCATCAGATCGACGAAGGACAAAACAAAACACGACGTCTTCACCAGACAAAGTCTTACTTCCAGACAGAGTTGCGGTCGGTGGGATACTTGTTGAGGTTCTTCAGCAGCTCCAGCAGAGCGAGCTGGATACACTCTTTGGTGGAGACGTTGGTGAAACAGATTAACTCATGGAGAGCTTCTCTGATGTCACGGGACGAGTCCTGGAGGTCGACAAAGATTCATCAATGTGAGAACAAGCAACCAACAAGAGAATACACTGAAGGTGAGTGTGTGTGTGTGTGTGTGTGTGTGTGTGTGTGTGTGTACCTCCAGCACAGCCAGCACGGTGTCCAGCTGGTCCTCTCTGAGTGTTATGTGTGTAGAGATTTCTCTCAGCACGTGGATGGACTGCAGCCTCACTTCCTCGATCTCGTCGTTGAACATGTCGACCAGGAAGTCCAGACACTTTTCGGCGAAGCTGGCCGACGAGCGGGCGAGCTGACACAACGCCTCCACCGCCGCGATACGGACCTCTGAAATAATATGAAGGAATAACATCGGCTGTGTCTGAACATCACATGTATGCTTTGCTCTGTGTTTCACGTACCAAACATCTCGTCCTCCAGGCCGTGGACGAAGGCGCCGCAGGCCCCCGAGGCGATCAGGTTCACAGTGTTTGTGTCCAGTTTCTCTTTGGGGGCGTCGTCGGCCCACTTCCTGCCTGAGGAAAACTCTCCAGAGGTGAAAAGTTCTTTAGCCCGTTCATGAGCCGTACGCTTCCTCTGCACACAGAAAAAACGGACGAGCAGAAGGTAAACGTCTTGTTGTGCTCACAGAGTTCATATCTGTAAAAACAGACACCTGCAGTCACTCACCCTGAGATCGGACATCAGCTTCTTATCCAAGGTTTGCTCCAGGAAGTGAGGACTGACCTGCAGCATGGAGCCCTGACACACGAGGAAAGATTTCACTCTTTAAAGTTCAGTGTGAGTGTGTGTGTGTGTGTGTGTGTGTGTGTGTGTGTGTGTGTGTGTGTGTGTGTGTGTCGTGCCGTTCCCTCACCAGTGTTTTGGCGGCCTGCACTCGGACCATCCAGGAGCCATCGCTGACCATGTGACTGATCTTCCCAAATGCGTCATCGACCAGTCGGATCTCCTCATTGGACGACGGGATGGGCACGATGCTGATTGGACAGACAGGACGATGAATGTCAAGTTAGGCATCATCTTTCAGCGATCAGCTTACCAAATCAAAATCTCAACATGACAAATGTAACTCATGTTTTCCCTCCTTCCCGCTGTGAGCAGTGAAGTCACTCTGAATTTCTCGGCTCTTCTCACCTCTCTGGGTACAGCTGGCTGAGCACCCAAACCATCTGAACTGCTGCAGAGCGGACCTGCTCATAATCATCTGACAGCAGCCTGCAGGCCTGCAAACACACACACACACATTTATATACACGAGGAATCTGTCGTAAAAATTTATTTGATTTACTGATTTGGTTTTGGGTCTGTTGTTGTTGTTGTTGTATCATTACTGTATTTTCTTAGGGAAACAATAAAAAGCAGGTCAGCTGTGTTACCTGGTCATAAATGATCTCGTGGATCTTCATTCCTCTCTCGTGCAGCTGCAGCTGGAAAACAAACGTTAGCATGCAGAATGAGATGAGTGACACAGAAACAATCACCGGAACAAGGCTGGATTTTAGTGTCGGCGGTGTCCCACCATGGATTTGAGGGCTCCAGTGCGGACTCTGGGGTCCTGGTCTCCAAAGTAGTCGCTGATGATACTCTGGACGTCCCTCACGCCTCCTGGAGAAACAACAGGATGCAACAGGAGAACAAATCAAAGCACAACAGTGACCCAAAGATGTGAGTTTTCAAGACGTGACTTTAAATATTTGAGTTCTGACTGTAAGGGCAGATTTTTTAAAGATGTACCTGTCCCGGTACATTTAAAAGCATCAAGGATGCTTGATTGAAAACAAACTAATACAAACCCAATGATGTGGCCAGTCCTTCGCTGTCTTTGGTCAGAGGAGAGTCCACCGTGCCGAGACATCCGAGGAGCTGCAGACATTTGTTCCTCACCCCGAAATACGTATCAGACAGATGCTGAGAAGAGGAAAGAGACAAAACACACGAGAGGTTTGATGCTTTGTGCAGGAAGTCCTGTTCAGTCAGTAAAGACTGAATGATGAGCCGTGTGTTTGAAATGTGTGTGTGTGTGTGTGTGTGTGTGTGTGTGTGTGTGTGTGTGTGTGTGTGTGTGTGTGTGTGTGTGTCACCTTGCAGGCCACCTCGATGAGCCTCTGTCTGACTGCAGGACTCTCAGGCAGTTGTGTACCGATGACCAGCAGAGTGTCCAGCAGCTGAGCGAGGACCTGATGGGACTCTGTGGACAGAGAGTGACACGCTGAGTGTGTGATCAGGTGAGTAGAAAGAATCAAAGGTTGAGACGCGTCAGCGTGTCTCACTCTCATTGCTGAGTGTGTTGATGGCGTCGTCCACGATGCAGTCGGGGCTGAAGCCCTGAGTTTTGGACAGCAGACCCAGCAGAGAGGCGATCTTCAGCCTCACAGAGTTGTCTGTCTCCTGGTGGAGGACAACATCAAAAATGTTCATGAATCCCTCTGTAGATCACAGATTATTCCCACACATCCGCACTCGCAGCGCTTTACCTTGTAGTAATGCTCCAGCAGGATCCTGACCACTCCCTCCACGCTCTCCGTCTCTACGGGCTTGCGTGCAAACTGCAGCAGGTACTGCAGAGCGTCGGTGGAGTTGGTGGCCTTGCAGAGGTCGATGTGCAGAGCCGCAGACTTGCTGGGCTTGGACAGACGCAACTTCTTGGCCGGAGTCTCTTCATGAGGAATCTGTGGACAGAAAACAGTGTTTAAGTTCTCACGTACAGATCAGTCAAGCCTGCTGCTATTATTTTTATCATTCCTGTTCTGGACTTTTCTGTGACTCATTCTGGGCGTGTAGTATTTGTGCTGTTATCTTGGGGTTTAAAGTCGATCCACCAGGATGAGTTGGGCAGAATGTGAGACCGACTCAGGCACTTCTGATCAACTCTGACAGTGTCTCTGATTCAATAAATAAAACAGCATCAGACACCAGAGGCTGCTGAACACTTTATGAACTCCTGACCTTTGACCTTTGACTGCAGCAATTTCTCCACAACAGTTACTCTCATATCTCCATTAAAGTTTAGAGTTAGTTATTGTTTTGTTGCCGCTGTACATCTGCGTCGCTCAATTTATCCATATTTATTTATTAGACTGTCCTTAATTTTCAACCTGTCGCGTTTACTTATTTCATATTCTTTGACCTCCTCACAGCATCTGCAGCAGTGATTGATTGATTGAAGTGTTTATTTCGAATATGCAAACAAAAATAAAAATAAAGAATAAGGCCAAACATTCAAACATAATGGAAAAGGAGTGAGAAGAACTTTAAATAATGAGTAATACAATACCAAGCTTCATGCAGCTTATACCTGATTCTTATAAATAGAATATATCCCTGACTTTGTATTACAATAATATATACTTTATACAATACACTCATGCTCACACACAGAGGGGGAAAAGTTAGGACAATCCCAAGGACCCACGACTGTCAGGGGCCCCCAAAAAAATAGGTAAACACCAATAAGATAAAATGATTACACCACCATCAGCGAGTTTATATACCTCAAATATAATAATGAAATTAATTATCTCTTTGTTTCTACGTGTTCTGGGCAGTACAAGTTAAATTACAAAGGCCTTTAGCACATTTTTAATCTTGCATCAAATAGTGAACTGCACTGCAGACTGTATACAGTGTGTATGCATGTACCATTTACCAGCAGTAAATATTGTGCTAGTATTGAACTACAAAACAGTTTCACTAATATTAATACTGTTATTAATATTAATACATCCTGAACACACCTGACACACAAGGATCAGGTTCAGGATGTATTAATATTAATAACAGGTGTGTGCTAACAGTTACAGTAACGTTAGACGTCGTTACCTCGCTGGACTTCACGTTACTTTGTTCACTTTAACAGCAGCCAGCGGTCAAACCCACACCTGCCGGTAAACGGTCCATTTATTCGATACAAAGACGCCGAGTCGAGTCAAACCGAACCGAGCCGAGCCGGGCCCGTTAGCCGCTTTAGCATTAGCATGAGCTAACGTGCTGAGTTATCCACGGGTCGCTCTCGCGGACATTTCTCATGTTTCATGTTTCTGTTTTTCGGACCTTACCTGCACAACTCTGGAAAACTCCTCGTAGACTCTCTTCTTCAGGTGAGCTGCCATGTCCAGGTGAAGACGAAGTCAGCTGACGAGCTAAGCGTTCAGCACAAGACGGTCCTTTAACGCTACCGTAGCTACGGCACCAAAATAAAATCGCGTTTTGTAAATAGGGAATTATCACACTTCCGGGTTTATTGGGGGAAGTAAGGGTTGTTGTGTATACGCACTTCCTGTTAGTTCACAACAACAATGGCGGAAGCAACTTTACAGTGTCGCTGCTCAGTTCCCCTTGTAGCTGCTGTTACTTCCTGTCATTATTAAATTGACTAACATCTAAAATCAATTTAACCACCACAAACTAAGACAGACGTGGTTTGTAGTGGCTGCGGCTGCAGTTGGGTACTATTGTCATCATGAGGGAAGTAGGCCAAGTCTACAGACTACACGTTAGACACACGTTTTAGATGAACTTGATTGGCAGACGGATTAGACCAATCGCGGATAAGACTGGGAACATTCGATTGGTCTATATTTGTGTCTGTAAGGGAAGTTTGGACGAATGAACCAATAGGCATTCGAGCTGAGAAGGCGGGCTCAATTGGACTATAGATTTGGGAGTTGATCCGTTTTGCGCACACATAAAGACATTCTTGGAAAGGTTTTGTCTGTCTCCAAATTGAAAATAAGAGAGATTGTACATCTTCAGACTGGCCAGTGCGGAAACCAGATTGGTGCTAAGGTTAGTAACATTTTATTTGTTTTTAAACACTACATTGAATCGTTTTGTTTCAGAAACACCGTGTGCTTTGCTCTTGCTGCCGGTGATTTGTGCCCCTAAGCGTCGCAGAAACCACACCCCGGGAATATCAGGGTGTCGTATTTTAAAATACATGGTTTGGACATTTGATTTAAACGTCATGACTGTTTAATTTATCTTTCTGACCGCAGTGCGGCGAATTATGGACGAAAAAAACATACAAAAACAAACAACAAAAATCAGTTTTCTGGACGTTGGTATAAACTGATTTCTGTAACGGTTCCCGCCTCGCCGGTAGTAGGCGCTCTTGGCAGTTAGTGACGTAGCAAGGCATTTTCAAACTATGAGTTATGAGTCGGTTAATGCAATAAACGGATCAAACGAATTTTATGTTGCTTAGTAAGTAGTCGATTACTTTTTTTTTTTTACGACATTAATCTTATGACGCAGCGTTAAACGTTACAAAGTGGACCGTTGGTATAAACTGACTTTTGGAACGGTTCCCGGCTCGCGAGGCCCAACTGTGCAGTGTTTTGGGCCGGCTTCTGCCGCTGTTCAAGCGCATCTCCGAGCAGTTCACAGCCATGTTCAGGCGCAAAGCTTTCCTCCACTGGTACACCGGCGAGGGTATGGATGAGATGGAGTTCACAGAGGCAGAGAGCAACATGAATGACCTGGTGTCTGAGTACCAGCAATACCAGGATGCCACTGCTGAGGAGGAGGGAGAGTTTGAGGAAGAGGAGGGTGAGGAGAAGCTGGCTTAAACCTTTTACAAAGTTCTGCTGTTTTAAATGTTACGTTCAAAGTTTTATTTCAAATTAAATTGTTATTAATGAATAAATAATTATTTATTCATTAGTCTGATAAGTGTTTAGTCTATAAAATGTCATAAAATAGTAAAACATGTTTATTCAGTTATTCCTCACGTTGGAGAAGCGTCGAAAAAATGAATAAGTTATGAAAGTAGTGTTTCTGTTCCAGTTATTATATATTATACTTAATCTGGTTCATTTTCTAACGCAGTGTTAAAACACTGTGGATTAAAGTTAAATGTACAAATATAACACAAATAAATACACATACCAAGAAACTTTGTGTCACTGATTTATTTCATTTAGTTCATGCAACACAGCCATGTTTATTAATAATGTTCACAAATCCCTTTTCAAATGAATAAGTAGGATCATGAAAACACAACACAGCTCAGCCCAGATTAAACCTTCACACAAAGGAAAGAAAAGGTTTAAAAGCAGCAGGTCAGTTATGTCCAGTGCAGCTGGAGCTTCAGTGTGTGGAGGCTTGTAAATATTGTTCCTCTATAACTGCTGCTGTGACGTATAGATGATTATTTTAGTTGAGACTTGGAATTATTTGATATTCAGATGTGAAATGCCAAAAATATAAATAAAAATAACAGTTAAAATAGTCACACTTGAGGAACATCCACAAACTTTAGGCGCGTTGCCAAGAATGATCTGTTTGTGCACAAATTCAACTAATAAAATTAAAACTAATTTGGCATTAAACTACTTTACCTCTTTGTTCTGATCTGATCAGTTTATGTTTAAAACTCCTGATAAAAATACAGTATCTGATCCCAAATCAAACATATTTGTGGTCTGATAAATTCTTAAATCAAAAAGTAGAGAAACTCGTCTCAAAGCCAGAAATAACACGAGAACAGACACAGTGATCGACAATCAGCTGACCTCTCAGAGCTCGATGCCGGCTGCAGATGTCTTGGCTCTCTTGCGGTCTCCTTTCCACGTGAAGAATCCCACGATGAGCACCATGACCGGCAGGGCCACGCAGAGCACGATGCGGCTGATGGGCAGGTAAGAACAACCTGAACAATCTGAACAACCTGCGGCAGGTGAAGTGATCTGCACAGGTGGAGGATCTTCAAACAGGAAGGCAGACATGAAGTCCAGAAACACCACCGTGCTGTTTTCTCTGGTGTTCACCTGACACCTCCACCTCCTGTTGTCGTCTTCCCGCCGGAGCTTTGTGACCAGGGTGATGTTGCAGTGACTGTGGACAGTCAGCTCGTACCTGAGAAATAACATACACCTGTCATTCATCAGAAGTTGAATACACTGAACATCTTTGACATTTTCTGATTTGACTGTTTTTAATGCAGTAGTTTTAGGATAAGGACTCATCACGTGTTGAAACAAAGTGGTAACATTTAAAATGAACAAATAATCTAAAAACAATAAAATGTCTCAACATTTGATGAGTTTTCTTTTGACTTAATCCCACACACACTGGAAATATTCTTTCAATTGTTAGGAATGGCACAAATAAGACTCCTCGTACTTTAATCTTCACTACAAGGTCAAACTGATTTAAAGTTAGACCTGAGTGTTGACCTGCTGTCTTTGTGCAGCCTGCTGCCATCCTCCCCCACCCATCCGAGGTTGAAGCTGCTGGAGAACGACTTGCAGTTGCCAGCGTCGTAGAAAGTGAACAGGACACAGTTCAGGGTGAGGTTTCTTCCAGGCTGCAGGTCAGTGATGGTGGAGGCTGAAGTGATGGTGAGGAGGGAGAGGTAAACCTCAGTGTTGATGCCTGCTTGGCTCAGGCAGGCATAGGAGTTGGCGTCGCTCTCCCTGAGGTCACGAAGGCTGAGGTCACAGCTGGACGTGAGGGACATACGGGTGGCTCGGTCTGAGTCCGCCTTCACCTTCCCTCGGCTGACCTCCTCGGTGTACTCCACCGTGCCTCCTTTGTAGGAGGTCCAGGTGACGAGGGAGCAGTTTGAGGAACTCAGTTTGGTGCATGGCAGGACGGCGTCCTCTCCGAGTCTGTGGTACAAAAACACTGCCTCTTTTTCACACCTGACACCTGGAAGGACAAACTCAAATTTAAATAAATCCCAGCCAGACTCATCATTGTATACTAATGATAAAATCAGTGTGTAGTTTTGTCTCTTTACATAGAATCAGGGTATTCATTTGTCGTATTATATAATACATATCACTGAGTTAAAAACCCTGAAGCCTGCTGTTAACTAACACAGTTAGGGTTCAAACTCTCATATGTTAGTAGCGATCGGACTTCTCGTATGTCAATAACTGTGTGTGTTCAAGCTTTGAATAAAGTTCATCAACCCTGAAGACCAGGAGACCTCCAAGGATCCGATCCGAGTCACAGAGACAAACCTGACAAACAGAAGAACACGTCAAACCTGAACTGACGGTAAGCACTGTGATCTGTTGGTTCACTAGACGTATACAGGACTCATGTGGTCTCCTGGGGTTGGGGTCTTTTTCTTCTTTATCGTAAACAGCTGTGGAATTTGTCACAAGCTGTATTTCAGGTTTTAAACTGGTCATTTTATAAGAAATCACTGTATAGTTGAGTCAGCCTTTTTATACCGTAGCCTAAACGTATTTCAGGTTTAAATCATTTAATTTAATACATGGATGAATGTGACGTGTTGTAAAAGTGCATCCAGAAAAATGTTACATAAATGCAAGCTGAGCACAGGAGCATGACGCAAATTGGACACCAATGGAAGACAACTCGAGACATGATTTTATTTCAACATCCAGACAAAAAATGTAAATGATAATGATCCTGGCAGAGGTCGATACCAGAGAAGCAGTTCAATTAAGCAAACTAATCTTTGAAGGGGAGAGGCAGTAATCCAACGTCCATAAATCGAACAAAGTCCAAGACAACATATTGAACGATGACTGGAATATTTCACACATGAACAAAGAGACAGAATAAAACAACTGGTCAGAGGAGGAAAGTTCATCACAGATGAACCACATCAGGGCCGGGCAGACGATCAGTCAGAATCAGAATCAGAATCAGAATCAGAATCAGAATCAGAAGTACTTTATTATTCCCAGTAGGGAAATAGTTTTTGTTATCGCAGCTCCCAAACGGTAAGTGATAGCAAGAAAACAGTATTAAGAAAACAAAACTTTAACAATACACCCTATACAATATCCTATTTTAAACAATATATACACACTACATACACATGTATAAATAACAGTTAAATAGAAGCAGTGACAGTAAAAAATAAAAAACAAGTAGCAGTGAGGTAACAGTGAGTCTGTCCAGCAGCTCATGGAGCGGGTGGGAGTCATTGTCCAAGATGTCCTGCACCTTAGACAGCATCGTCCTTTCCAACAGTCAGTGAGTCCATCTGTACCCCCACAACATCACCGGCCCTACGGACAAGTCTGTTAAGCCTGTTGGCTTCAGCTGCCTTCAAACCGCTGCCCCAACGGCAAAGAAGACAGCGCTGGCCACCACCGACTCGTAGAACATCCTCAGCATCGTCCCACAAATGTTAAAAGATCTAAGTCTCCTCAGGAGACAGAGGCGGCTCTGAGCCTTCCTGTAGACAGCTTCAGTCTTCTTCCTCCAGTCCAGTTTGTTGTTCAAGTACTTGTACTCTTCCACCATGTCCACCGAGGCCCCCCGGATGGAGGTAGGGGTTACCTCTGTTTTTCTTCTCCTCAGGTCCACTACCAGCTCCTTGGTCTCTGTCACACTGAGCTGTAGATGGTTTAGCTCACACCATGTAACAAAGTTCTGGACTGTTGCCCTGTACTCGGTCTCCTCTCCGCCGCTGATACATCCGACTATTGCAGAGTAATCAGAATACTTCTGAAGGTGGCAGGACTCTGTGCAGGAGCTGAAGTCTGTGGTGTACAGGGTGAACAGAAGAGGACACAGGACAGTCCCCTGTGGAGCTCCCATGTTGGTAACCACTCTGTCTGACACACAGCGCTGCAGACAAACATACTGTGCTCTGCCAGTCAGGTAGCTCACAGTCCAGGACACGAGGGAGGTGTCTGCCTGCGTAGTCTTTAGCTTCTCACTCAGCAGGGCCGGACAGATGAAGGCACAGGAGAAGTCAAAGCTGCCTTGTCCAGATGGGTGTAGGTTCGGTTCAGCAGGAAGATGATGGCGTCATCCACTCCCAGGTGGGGCTGGTAGGCGAACTGAAGAGGGTCTGTAAAGGGTTTCACCATGGGTCTGAGTTGCTCCAGCACCAGTCTCTCCATCGTCTTCATGATGTGCGATGTCAGAGCCACAGGTCTGTAGTCATTGGGGTCGCTGGGGCTTGGCGGTTTTTTCAGACCTGGCAGGAACAAAGGCATGATGTACAACTCCAATGTGTTTCGCACACGTCTGTCAGTCCAAAGGAAGACCACAAACCACCACTTTGCCACCATTATACAGTACTTATCAGTTTGTATTTGTCCTCTCTGATTCACAGCACAGTCTGGTTCTGATGATGCTGGACATGGATCACATGTTGATGGTTCTCCTGGTGTTGCTCTGGAGCTCAGGTAGGACTCAGACAGAACCTGAAAGGTGACTGTTGCTGTCCATCTGCATGGATCTGTAAACGCAGCAGCCATTGACCATGAACCAGGTTTCAGCATCCATGTAATAAGACACATTGTACTGAAACGACTTCCTCAGAAACAGTTGAAACTCGGTCCATACCATTCTTAGATGACTTTGTTGTGGCCCATCGTTTCCAGTTTGTCTCTAACTGGTTCTCAAACTTCTGAAGGTCTGGCCTGATGTACTTAACGGACCATAACTATTCAATGCTTCATTGGATCGCAACCAAATTTGGGCTTCCCCTTGTGTCCTTTGATAAAACACCAGCATATATTCTGAATTCTGGGTAGTATCTTCATGTGGCCATGACATGAGTCACCAGCACTTCTTGTTGGGGCTCTTTCAGAAGCTGGTCTGAGCGGCAGCAGATGCAGCAGCTTATGTTGATGTTTATTTTCTGCTTTTCTAAATCAGGTTTTCGGGCTGAAGAAGTCCACGATCACGCTGGTATGTAGAAAAATCTAGAAATGTTGAATTACATGACAGAAAGTGACTGTTTGATTTTTCTTCTGGACTCACTGATGACTCTCTGGTTTCTGTTCAGAACCTGTCAGGTTGGTGGGAGGACACGGTCGCTGTGCAGGAACACTGGAGGTGAAGCTGAAAGAGTGGAGGCCAGTGTCTAGCTATGACTGGACCCTGAAGGAAGCAGCTGGTGTCTGCAGAGATCTGGACTGTGGCTCTGCTGTGTCTATACAATGGACAGTGGAGCCCATAGACAGATCTGTGTGGAGGATCAAATCTAACTGTCTTCAGTCTGGATCTACTCTGAAAGACTGTGTAGAACCATGGGTGTCTACCTCCACCTTTAATCTTACCTGTTCAGGTAAGTCCATCAGTGATCTACATTTACATTTAGTCATTTAGCTGACACATGAGAAAAGTGTGGATTGCCACGAGTGAACAGGTGAACAGGGGTTTGACTGTGCAGAGTGGGAGGCCCGTCAGGACGTTACAGTAATCTAGTCTGGAGATGAACACAGCTTGTGTCAGGAGTTGAGTAGCACGTGGAGTCAAGTCAGGCTTCAGTTTCTGCAAAATGACTCGAGCAGGCAACTGAGGAGACATGATTGGAGAGTTTCTCCCCAGCCTGGCATAGGGAGTCAGTGTTGTTGATGTGTGTAGGTTTGGCTGGGAGGACCAACAGTTCAGTTTCAGAGAGGTTCAGCTGGAGGTGGTGGGGCGATTTCTGAGAGGCATTCAGAGACCCTGGAATTTTTTTTTGTTATTTCCCTGAATAATAATAAAGTGATGATTCTCTCTCTCTGCAGACTCTGTCCGGCTGGTGAACGGGACTAGTCTGTGTTCAGGCAGACTGGAGGTCAAGTCTGACCAGTCTGACCAGCGCTGGTCCTCAGTGTGTGAAGCTGACTTTGACCAGCAGGATGCAGAGGTGGTCTGTAGGGAGCTCGGCTGTGGGCCTCCTTCAGTCCTCCAGGGGGTGCTCTATGGAGAAGTGGAGGCTCCAATGTGGACCAAAGAGTTCCAGTGTGGAGGCCACGAGTCTGCTCTCCTGGACTGTGGAAGCTCAGGATCAACTAGAAACAGCTGCTCACCTGGAAAAGCTGTTGGACTCACCTGCTCAGGTAGAAGAGGAGCTGCAGCTTTGATTTGGTTCATCTCTGTTCTGATCAAACTCACTTTGCTCTTTGACTGATGACTCTCTGGTTTCTGTTCAGAACCTGTCAGGTTGGTGGCAGGACACAGTCGCTGTGCAGGAACACTGGAGGTGAAACAAGGAGGCTGGAGACCGGTGGATGGCTTTCGCTGGACCCTGAAGGATGCAGCTGGTGTCTGCAGAGATCTGGACTGTGGCTCTGCTGTTTCTGCAGAGAGGGCAAAGGAGTCCTCAATCAGACACATGTGGAGGATCAAATCTGACTGTGTTCAGTCTGGATCTGCTCTGAAGGACTGTGTAAGACCATGGTTGACTTCCTCCATTTTCAATCTCACCTGCTCAGGTAAGTCCATCAGTGATGTCATCTCTGACAGTAATGTTTCCAGTGTGTCCCTTCCTCTGTCTCAGTCAGTGGTTTGCATTGGACTGAACTGTAAAGTTAGAGAGGTGGTCTATTCCCACAAAACCTCCCATAGACTGCCGACCTTCACCTGACCTGATCAGGTTCAAGTTGAATTGAAAAGGTGTATGGGTTACGTTGCATTCAAAAACTGTCTAAACTGTAATTAAACTTGAAATCTTTAAAGTCCTAAATGTACCAGAACCTGGTTTACTTGTTCTCCAAGGTACTCTGTCTTTGTACATTCAGCTCAAGGAGTGATTGTCCGTGACTGTGCTGTCATGTCTCTCCAGGCCAACAGGGGGCAGACGTCACAAATACAGATGGACACTGAACTGTGACTGTCACTGGTTTCAACAGGAGGACGTCTGAATCAGATGGAGTGAAGGGAGCTGAAAAATAAATGTTTCTCCTGATGACACTGCAGAGCGTTTGTTTACTCTGTTTGGAACCTTGCACGATTAATTGGATAAAATATTTTCTGAACAAGAACTTTTGGTTTCATATTCCCTGAAGAATATTCAAGCAACTGGGAGACATTGAATATTTAAATGTGATTTCAGTATTCAGAGACTGATTACATAACACATCAATCAGTTTTTAATCAGTTATTCAATATAACAGATGTATGATGGTAAAAACTAATCATGTATAATTCACATTGTATATCATGTCTCACCCTGTCCTCCTCCTCCAAGATTAAATAAACTCTAAACTGTGTAAATGTAGAGTGTGTCTGACAGACATTATCACTGACACTGCAGCAGCACAGAGACTCAACAAAGTCAGTCAAAGGCAGCTTGAGGTTGCCGAGCAACCAGGGTCAGCTGCAGGTCAGAGCAGTTAACTGCAGCTGTGCTCTGTCTGTGTGTGAGTGACTGCTGAGAGACACAGAAAATCTCTAAATGAAGCCCCTCCAACTAGTGGACGCTAATGCCAAACGGTAGGTGGTATCAAAAAGCCCAAATGAGCGTGAGCATCCTCATCTTGTCGACCATGTGGATGCTGAATTTCAGTGTGTGAAGTTAAAAACTGTGACCTGGGCAGAGAGAGAAAGAACACACCGATGCTGCAGCATTGGGAGCAATTCGGGGTTCAGGATCTTGCTCAAGGACACTTCGGACATGCAGGCTGGAGAAGCTGGGAAATGAACTGTTGATCATCTGATTAGTGGACGGGCTGCTGTCCTTTCTGAGCAGCAGATGCAGATGTTTGGGGATTGGGGACAGCTGGCTTGCCTTGCAAGATGACCATGACAGTCAGCACTTAAGCTACCCTTAGGTATTTTGAACTAACTGAACTAATGGAGCAGTTGTGGCACAAGCTAATGGTACCAATGTGTTCGGCAATCAGGTAGCACGTAAACGCAGATGAAGCCAAGCCAAAGGCCAGAGGGAATATCCTCTGGAAGAACAGCATTCAGAGTTCAGAGACTGGTGGAAGACGCACAATTCTTGTTGGCCAAAGAAAACACTGGACACACAACTGACAGAAAAACAGTTTTATTACAAAAGTATAGAGCAAAGTTCACTCAGAAAACTAAAGTTGTTTCTTTTTCTATTAAAATATTTTCTGTTTCACAGATTCCAGTGAAGTCTGACGCATCCGAACTGTGAATAAAGTGAAGAGTTACAACAGACCCAAACATCAGCGCTAGCTCTTTTCACTGAGACTAAAGCAGCGGGTCCCAACCCACGAGCCCTCCAATGGGTTCTCGCCGTGTTGATCTCAGTGGGAACAGCTAAAGATGCTAACAGAACAGGTTTGTCGTGTAACTCATCTCACAGTGCTGAGATTATGAAATGATTCACTCATGTTGTAGCAGAAAAATCAAAGTGCAGTAATGAAAGCTAGCATGATCCCGGAGTATGAGGCAAGAATTACCTGTGTGATCCTAAAAGTAGTAACAAAGTGGAAGCCATCGTGTCACGAATATTCACAACAAAAATCAAACCTAATGATCTCACAAGAACAAAAATCTAAAATACTCAAAAGACAAAATTTCTCTTCTGCATCGTTTCTTCGTCCTCGACCAAAACAAATCAACTAAAGATGAAGTCAGTGTTTCAGCATCAACAACTTAGTGCAATCAGTGTTATAACAAGACGTCAAGTCAACTTCAAACCAAAGAGTTTCACTGCTGAAGTTTCACACAGGCAGTCTGCTGGTAAAGATCATGTTGTTCTCAGTCTTTCATCACATGTGGAGTCCCTCAGGGAAGCATCCCGGGACTTCTGATGTTTGTATTACGCCTAATGTAGATTTAAAAAGGTCCAGCAAGAACTGCAATGTTTCTACAGTAGCCCAGAACCGACCAGCCACCACAGTTTCTCCTTCATGTTACAAAGGGTGAGGTGAGGTGGTTCCACCAGTTCCTACAGACCGGACCTTTAAAGGAACATTTAAATATGTAGGTGATATTCTTTGCACAGAGGTGTGATAGCTGCTCCGTCACATTTTCCGGAACTATACAAGTGCTTATAATTTTAACACGACCACATGAACTCTGAACGTTCTCTCTGTTCCCATTACTAGAAGATTATACTGAGTGCTAGTTTATTGCCTTAATACGTCACAAATTTGAATAGGTAAAAAAAAGGACGCTGCAGCCCTGGGTCCACGATTATCTTAGCACAGATTAGAAACGTGTGTAGAGAATATGCTGGTACTTTTTCATGTTCTAGCCCTTTTTTTTTTTCCCGGCACACAAAACAAAGTTGCAGTAGTTTGGTATTAATTTGGGCTGCAGCTGCAGGTTTGGTGTGGTTCAGTTATGAACTGAATGTTTTTGGTCGGACAAACGTGAGGAAATAAAAACATCAACTCGAAACACCTGTTAGTTGCAGCTTGAGCACTAAACACAGAACAAATAGAAACAAACATTTAAATTCAAGTAAACATGAACTTTGCTGAGTTGTGCATTTGATCTTGGTGATTCACTTTAGTCATTTTGAATTGCTGTTCTGAGTTTGCACATGAATCTGCAC
>CM014090.1:1010011-1037511 GCA_004119915.2 Collichthys lucidus | reverse complement strand
GCTGCTGGACTAGTCTCTGATATCAGCCGCTGCTGGACTAGTCGCTGATATCAGCCGCTGCTGGACTAGTCTCTGATATCAGCCGCTGCTGGACTAGTCTCTGATATCAGCCGCTGCTGGACTAGTCTCTGATATCAGCCGCTGCTGGACTAGTCTCTGATATCAGCCGCTGCTGGACTAGTCTCTGATATCAGCCGCTGCTGGACTAGTCTCTGATATCAGCCGCTGCTGGACTAGTCTCTGATATCAGCCGCTGCTGGACTAGTCTCTGATATCAGCCGCTGCTGGACTAGTCGCTGATATCAGCCGCTGCTGGACTAGTCTCTGATATCAGCTGCTGGTGGGGACCTGGTTGCAGATACTAAAAGCACGGACTCTTCTTCTCAGCTAGAAATCAGAGGACAGGTGGACAGAGGACAGGTGGACAGGTGGGAAGAGGACAGGTGGACAGGTGGGCAGGTGGGCAGAGGACAGGTGGGCGGGTGTTACCTTCTTGGCAGGTGTGTCGAAGCCCCCCCCACAGGCCTTACAGGTGTGTTCAGGTGGAGGAGGAGACGGCTGACTGCTGAAGGCTGAGTTGGTGTAGGACTGATGACGGCGCTCGCCTCCGTCAGACTGTCCCACATCAGCTGAGTCCACACAGAACCAGTTACAGCAGGACGTGAACATGCCTGAAGAACACACAGAAGTACTGACTGTTAGAAGTATTCATACCGTTACTAGTAGTAATACTGCGTTTTATTGTACAGTAAATTCAATCCACAGACAGACGGGTGTGGAAACACTCTCCTGCAGCAGACAGGAGGTGTGACAGGTGTCCCCATGCTCGGGGCCTTTCTTCACATGTTGAACTTTTCTTTGCAGAGAAAATAAAAAGCGTGTCGGCCGGCAGAAGTCTCAGTTTCATTCTTCACCAGCAGCAGAAACTTTCCACAACAGATCGCAGACGTTTGATTTTACTTTCGTTTTCTTTGACCATACACACACACACACACACACACAGCAGGTCATGTGACGTCCTGCGGGTCAGGACTCGTCTTTATAATTCACAATGTCAACCAAAATAATTTGAGGGAAAACTGAAAACCGGCGAGGTTTTCTAATTCTTTATGAGAATGTGTGAGTGTGTGGTTCAGTCTTTGTATCGTTGTGTGTTCCTGTAGTTTCACGTTAACTCAGCCGGTCCTGGACGAGCTCGGTTCTGTTGAAGAAGTTTGTCTCTGTCTGTGATAATATAATAATATATATTATTATATCAGTACAACATGACAGATGAGGAGTTCTGTACAAACTGAAAATGTAATGTTTGAATGTTAAAGGTTGTTTCTCTGTCAGAGTCTTACAGGCTGACTCTAAATAATAAATAAACTTGTTGTTGTGATGTAAAGTTCACTCCTCATGCCACACACACACACACACACACACACACACACACACACACACACACACACACAGCCTGCTGAGCTCCAGGTTAACAGGTGATCTGCTCAGCGGGGAGCTGCTCCACCTTGAAGCCGACATTCCGTACACGGAGCCCGGCCTGTGGAGCGGGAAGTCCCGCCCCCCTCCTCCTCCCTCCGGAGCTGGAGCTAGCAGCAGGCTAACGGCGCTAGGCTAACATGAAGCTAGTGAAAAGAGTTGAGGGAAGGGTGAAGAGTGACACAAACACGGACCGACAGCTGACCCGGGTCAGACTAACCCGGGTCAGACTAACCCGGGTCAGACTAACCCGAGTTAACTTCACCAACAAGCAGCCAGCAAACAACAAGAAGCGTCTTACCTGTTAGTGACAGGCTGCTACGGCTAGCAGTCAGCTAACTAACTCACTAACTAACTCACTAACCGACACACACACACACACACACACACACACACACTGCTAGTTAAAGTTAACTCTAACTCAGCTGGTTTAAAGTCGATGCAGCATGATGAGTCAGCAGTTTGTCCAACTAACACGGAGAGAGACGAAGTGAACAACAACAACACAACCAGGAAGACACACAGGCACACACACACACATGCACGCGCGCACACACGCACACACACACACATCAATTCGAATAAAATCAATTAAAACATGTGCAAAGAAATTAAATCTGCATAAAAGTCCATAAGAAGTAAAGTTTGTTTTTCTATAAATAGGATAATAATAATAATAATAATAATAATACATTTTATTTCATAGTCACCCAAGGACACCGTACAATAAATAAAAGTAGAGCAAATAACACACAAACAAAAAGTAAAACCATAAAGTACCAAACTACAATAATACAACGTTAAAAACAAACATATATAACTACACATGAAACATTAATGGTGCGGTCTGTCAGATATTCATCAGTCACTTTTCCATATATAAATCCAGTTTCTACAACCGTGGGAAGTTATGAAGTCACTGAGCTCAAGTGTTGAAATCACATAATCATCATCGGTCAACAACACTGGGACCTACTCGGCTCCTCCTGCCCGAGAAGGAGGCTGCTTACCTGGGGGAGGTGAGCCGTAGAGTCCGTGTGGAGGACTGACCGGGTCACGGAAAACAGTTTGTTTTACAAGAGAAGTTTATTTATGCTGTAAAATAATTATAATGAACGGACACAAACCAAACTAAACTTCTTGTTGTCATTGTTCTGAAGTCAGACTGCTTCATGAAATGAAGGTTATAGTTATAGTATAAATACAACATGAAGACAAAGAGAGAAATGTGGATTCTAAAACTAAAATAAGAAGTAATATATATTACATAATAAATTATATATAAAGTACAATTAACAGTGGTGTGATTAAAACAAACTGGACTTGCTGAGTTTCCCTGTCCACACCCTGAGGACCCACAGGTGTCCTCAATGACCCACAGGTGTCCTCAATGACCCACAGGTGTCCTCAGCGACCCACAGGTGTCCTCAACGACCCACAGGTGTCCTCAGCGACCCACAGGTGTCCTCGACGACCCACAGGTGTCCTCAATGACCGACAGGTGTCCTCAACGACCCACAGGTGTCCTCGACGACCCACAGGTGTCCTCAGCGACCCACAGGTGTCCTCAACGACCCACAGGTGTCCTCAACGACTCACAGGTGTCCTTAGCGACCCACAGGTGTCCTCAACGACTCACAGGTGTCCTCAACGACCCACAGTCGACTTCTATGACCCACAGGTGTCCTCAGCGACCCACAGTCGACTTCAGTGACCCACAGGTGACCTCAGCGACCCACAGGTGACCTCAGCGACCCACAGGTGTCCTCGACGACCCACAGGTGACCTCAGCGACCCACAGGTGACCTCAGTGACCCACAGGTGTCCTCAACGACCCACAGGTGTCCTCAACGACCCACAGGTGTCCTCAACGACCCACAGTCGACTTCAACGACCCACAGGTGTCCTCAGTGACCCACAGGTGTCCTCGACAACCCACAGGTGACCTCAGTGACCCACAGGTGTCCTCAGCGACCCACAGGTGACCTCAGCGACCCACAGTCGACTTCTATGACCCACAGGTGACCTCAGCGACCCACAGGTGACCTCAGCGACCCACAGGTGTCCTCAGTGACCCACAGGTGACCTCAGTGACCCACAGGTGTCCTCAACGACCCACAGGTGTCCTCAACGACCCACAGGTGTCCTCAACGACCCACAGGTGTCCTTAACCACCCACAGTCGACTTCTATGACCCACAGGTGTCCTCAGCGACCCACAGGTGACCTCAGCGACCCACAGTCGACTTGTAGTCTTGATAGTCTGACATCATACACAAACTTAAATAAAGTTAGTCAAAGGCATGCTAGAGGTTGCCAAGCAACCTGGGTGAGCTGCAGGTCAGAATAATTAGACACAGGTGCTGCATGCAGCCTGTCTGTCTCACTGAAATGCACAGTATATGTCTGAATGATCCCCCTCGAAGAGGGACAAAAACAACCTATAAGGTATGCCTCAAACCAAAATGTGAAATGACCAGAAGAATGCTTGTCTTGTGTATAATGTCAGTGCCAAGTTTCAGGTGAAAATTGTATAAACTTTGGCCTCAAGAGTCAGAGCAAGCACGTGTGGTGCCTCCTCCTTCTGGAAAAATCCCTTCTCAAAATAACATGGGAGTCTATGAAGCTGTGGGGGGGAGTAGACGATCAATTAGCGTGTAGCGAGCCAAAACTATAACAGAGACAGCTTCAACAGTGTCATCACTGCGACCACCTCGGATTTTCCTAAGTTTCTAGCTATAAATGATTTCTGTAGCTTCACATTTGAGGCCACAGTCGCAGTTCACAAATTTATTTTTCAACGACTTTTTCTCTCCCTCTCCACTCTAGCGATGACATCACGCACTTTAGCTCTCGAAAGTTCTCGCAATACACACCCATTCATTTTTTGGCGATTTTTGGCAAAACCGTTTGCCGAAAACGGTCGTTTCGATGCCCGTTTTGTGTGTGTGCGACAAAAACTCTGGGAGGAGATGCGAGACAAAAAAAGGGCGTAAGAATAATAAGCAGAAAAAGAAAACTAAGCGTGGGGGATAACATATAGTGTGCGCTTTCAGGCACACTCAACTATAATCAATATTTCAGAATAATTCTCAATATTGGTGGGAAATTATTCTGATCCAAATTTCAGCCCTTCATTCCTCCCTGTGATTATTTCCAGGATAAAATGAATTAACCCCTAAGCTAGCTTCGTAAAAGTGAATAAATATAACAATGAGCCAGTTTTTTGAACGGATCCCGCCGCTTCCTTCCTTCCTCTCTGCACCGTGACCCACCTGAAGTTTAAAGACTCGTCAGTTCGGACGCGTACAGTGTTGTTGAAAGAAGAGAAGTTTGTCACATTCAGAGCTAAAACTGATTTTCATCTGCAGGTTATTTTCTCTGTGGATCCATTGATGAAGCTTATCGTTACAACTGAGTTTGTTTAAGATGAACATGAAGACAGAATGAGTCAACGAGGCACTGGATGGACGAAATGTCTTCAAGAAACTCTACGATACGATCTACGATAACCTTTGTTGACCCACTGGATGCCAGTCAAGGCCTCAGCGGCTCCACAGAGGTAAATCTCCTCTTGGATGAGACGCCGAACATCGTCCAGTTTTCTCCGATAACCTTTGACAGATACTATAATGAATCAAAGCTGTCAGATAAATGGAGGGAAGACGAACCGAAACAAAGAACAGGACGAGCTTTATTCTTCTGTCATCTGCATGAAAACATAAAGAGCCCCCTCCACCCTGAAATCAAACACATTCTGGTTGATGTATGATGATAGTTTTATTGCCATAAACAGTGTAGGAAAAAAATGAACAAAAAAAGAAAAAAAAAAGTTAAAACAGCCGATTTTATTCTATAGTACAGTCAAGCAAATAAAACTGTTTATCAGCGACACAAACGTTCTCAAAGCGACCGAAAACCACCGACTGAAGCTTCAAATCCCGATCACCCGATCCTCTACAGACCCGATCCGGATCCTGATCCACACTGACGCACCTGAAAACATTCACCTGGACCAGGTTCAGTATGCACAGATTACAGTTTGAACTACAGACAGAAGAGAGTACTTCACTGGACGAGAAGAATTTGGACTTGGATGGTCAGAAACTTGTTTTTGTTGGTTTGTTTTTAATCAATGTTACAAAAGGTGGCAGTCAGCTTCTACAGGAACTGAAATCAACAAAACAGCAACAAAAAAAAAAAAACTTGAAATTTTCTTCTTTTCTGTTGGGGACACGACGCGTTAGTGCCACCGTCTGGTCAGGAGTATGTGGTGCTGATTTAAATGAATCAGGACTGCAATCAAAGACAGATGGAAGAAGGGAAGAGGTCGAGAACAGAAAGAGGTGAAGAAAAAGGGGGCAAAAGGAAGGGAAATAAAATTAAGCATAACAGGGAAGAAAAACATTTTTCACGTCTCTCCTCCTTCCTCACATTTCCCTTTTTATTCCCCTTCTTCCCTCTTTCACTGCCTCCCTCTATGATCGCTGCCCCCTCATCCTGAACTCAAACAGCTCCTGATGTGACATGATGACATGATGGATGAAAACTGGAAAGAAGAAGAAGACCAATGGAAAACACAGCCGAGGAAAGACGAGATCAGAGAGGAGGAAATTCAATTCTCACTGCTGCTAACGGCCGGACCGGGTCAGCAGCCGGACCGGACCCGACCGGAGCACAGTCTCTGAGACCAGATTGTGGCGCCACCTTCTGTCTTGTTTTGGTTCTGAAACATTAAAAAAAGACGAAAAAACAAACGAGAAGAAAGAAGAAGAAGAAGAAGAAGAAGAAGAAAGACGCTTTCCTCCAGTTCAGGTGAAGTTTTCAGTGGATCAACGGACCAATCAGAGAAATGCTTAGTTAACGACCTGCATTCAGTGTGGAAGTCTCATTCCTACACCTGACAACTCTTCAGCCAATCAGAGGAGCCTGGACTGTAAGGCCACGCCCCTCCACCTGTTGATTAAACTGTGCTGCCTTCAGGGTGTGTGGGACAAAAGAGAATCCATGAACGTAACTTATTTTAGCTGGCTTTGGTTTTCTGATCTTTAGAAGTCGTCTGAACAGTGACAGCATTTGGCCAAATGGAGGGAAATCCCACAGACAGTGAACGCAACATCCAGAGGCGTCACCCAAACATGTCATCCTACCAGCAGTGCATCATGGGAACAGAAATTAGAACATTCTCGCTCTGGGGCTTCAGGTGTCGGCGTTCTCTTCAAAATAAAAGTTACCTGTCGGGCTGGGGGCGGAGCTTGTCGAGGAGCAGACGTCTGTCCTGACGCAGATTAAGCCCCGCCCATTAAAAACAAACACCGAGAACATGAGAGACCCCTTTAATCAAAGTCACCATGGCAACGAGCGACAGCAAACAAACAAACGGAAAAAAACCAGACTGTCTTCAACCAATCAAAATGAGGGGGCGTGGCTTCAGCTGAACGACTACAAAATACAAAAAAATGACTACAGGTTCGACCTCCGCCTTCCTGTTGGAGTAAACGGTGGGGAAAAGGTGGACGCGGTGGGCGGGGCTACAGGGAGTGGTGGGCGGGGCACGAAGCAGGTATGACATCACAGTAAGCAGAGGTGGAGGTGACGGGGGCGGGGCAGAGAAACCCAACGTCTGGACATGCATTCACAAGCTGCTCGTTGTGTTTACAGGTGTAGTTTATCGGAGTGTTTCACTTTTAGTCCGACTAAGAATAAATATTCTGAACTCAAACAGGAAGAAGACGAAGGAGAAGAAGGAGAAGAAGAAGGAGGAGGAGAAGAAGAAGGAGGATGAGAAGGAGAGGAAGAAGAAGAAGGAGAAGAAGAAGGAGAAGAAGAGGGCGGCGTCCATCCGCTCACTCGCTCGCTGTCTGTCAGGAAGGAAGGAATGCTAACTGTGGCGTTTAAACTCATCCCGTTGGCGATTATTTTTTGTTTTCCTCGTTAAAGTTTTCTATCTGTTCACTCTCGTCCCCCCTCCCTCCCTCCCTCCCTCCCTCCCCCACCCGGCCCTCATGGCCTTCAGTCTCTTAAGGTTTTTCCTTGGGGATCACCTCCTCTCGTGGCTTGGCTCCACCAAAGATGGCAGAGTTGGGGTTGGCGACCTGGTTGAGCGGCTCAGAGACGGTCCGAGGCTTCAGCTGCAGGCGAGGCCGCTGTGCACGCTCCTCTGTACGACACAAACAAACAGACAAAGGTCAACGCGCTGAAGATGTTCAGAACTTCAGAACTGAATCAGCTCCAGCACAGCAGACAGTCACAGTGTGGACGGTGTTGTGTTGGAGAACAAACTCTCCTGTTGGTGAAACATTATGAGGACCCATCGAACCACTCAATAACTCGAACCTCCTGACTGACTACTACACCTACGTGGAACACAAGAACCTTCTAGGACCTCCTAAAGGACCTCTAAAACTCTTATGGTAATGCATAACCAACAGGACCCCCAGAAAGGCTCGGTACCTCCTGAAGATCACAAAGACACTTTAGGTGACCCGTTGAACCTCTTTACCACTAAAACTTGAAAAAGACTCCTCCTGAATATTCTTAGTTACAAAAAGGATCTCTAGAAGCTTCTCAACAACACGTCACTCCAAAAAATTCCCCATTTAATGTCCACCAACCTCTAAAATCATGAAAACCTACTGAAGGCCCAAACACGAAAGACTACGAGGACAACCTCTTAAAAAGGACACCTGGAACCTCTGCAATGACCATCAAAACTCCTCAAGTGTTGCTCCAAAAAGTTTCCCATGTGAGACCAACCACCAACTGGACCCCCAGAATCCCCTGAAGACCCCCACCTGAAAGGACATCTTTACAAGGGACCCAGAAATCCTCCTCAGTGGACCGCTAAAACCTCAAAAAGACTTCCAGACAGTCCAACAGAACCTCCTCAAAGACCAATGGAACCTCTTGAGGGAGCCCTTTAATCTCAGTTATCCTCAAGAATACGTCTCCACTTTAATGTCCACCAACAGAGCCTCTGAAATCCTGGAACTGAAACAGATCTCTTATAGTAGCACAGACCCTCCTCAATGACCAGGAGACCAACTGAAACCTCTTCAAACTGTCCTGACAGCTGTTTCAATCGTCCACAGATTTTCTTAACTTGATGTTTGTTCTGCATCAGAAACACCAAACAGATTCATCGTATGTGTCAGTGTGTCAGTGAGTTTTTATTGTTTTCCACCAGATGGCTCCATTTCCCCATGAAAACATGTTCCTGGTTTCCACTGGGGGGCGCTAGTTTTTTGTTTTTACCACAGACAATAGATGCATCAGAGATGATATGTGAGAGTAACTCCAGAGGAAACCAGGGAAACATCACGTTAACGTGAGGAAATGTGTCGAGATGGTGGAAGACCAGAACCAGCAGGACGGTTTCATGGATCTAAGTCTTGGACAGGAAGTTGTGTCACCTTCAGACGGTTCCCTGAAGTCTGTCGTTCCTCCGCGGGGGGGTCCGTCTCTGAAGCGACCAGGTCCTGCACCTCCCCCCCTTCTGTCACCGGGGCGACTGCCACCACCGCCACTGCCGCCTCGACTCCGCCCTCCCATGAAGTCATCATCTCTAAATCCTGCTGAGGCAGACAGACAGGCAGACAGACAGACAGACGGACAGACAGGTGAGTCAGCAGACAGGTGCACTCGGGTCTTCTGCAGCGCCTGGAACCTGGAAAGTGACCAATGAGCATGAGATGGTGAAGTGAAGGGCATGATGGGACAAAATAAAACGGGACGTGGTCCAGCAGCTTCGGGGGTCAAAGGTCAACAAGTTGAGTGTGTTTCATGTTAGCTCAGGTTAGTTTGGTGTAGCTTAGCATAGAACAACAACAGCTGTCAACATTTCAACGTTTAGCTTAGCATAGTTAGGCGAGCTCGCACACACACACGGCGGCTGTCGAGGCGACGCACACGACCGCCTGAAATAACTTTGTCCCGTCATGTCTGTAACTCGCTGCACCGTGGAGCCTCGTTAGTGACATCAGTGGCTGCTCGTTAGTGACGCTCTGTTACTGTTGAGGGAATCAAACGTGGTGCAGCAGCTCTCCAACATGTGGCCTAAAAAAAACAGCAGTCTGAAGTTTCTGCCGATCAGTACCGAAGTATTCGAACGAAACATGAACGCAGCCGCTTTATTACAACATGTAGAGATGAAACCACCTGCTGACTGTGAGCGCCACCTGTCAGCCGGCTCACGCACAGCATGTTAATTAGCTTAAAGACTGAACACACTCATGTTTAGTTTGTCCCTTCAGAGACACCATCCTGCCTGCAGCCCAGCACTGTTCTGATTGGTCGGCTCCTGTCCAACCTGAGCCGCTGAACTCTCTGTCCGCACCTCCTCCTGGCTGGTCGTAGTCATCGCGGGAGTCCCGTCCTCCTCCTCCTCCTCTGGAACCGCCTCGAGGACCTCCTCGTCCTGCAGAGCACAGGGGGGAGTTTAACATGGAGAGGAGGAGACAAGGGGGGGAAGGGGAGAGAGAGAGAGGAGGAGAGGGGAGGAGAGGAGGAGAAGTGGGCTGTGGCGGCGCCTCCTTCTGGAAGGAGCAGGAAGAACAGCACTGAAGAGGCGGAGCGTGTTAGTCGGCCAATCAGAGAGAAGAAGAAGCAGACTGAAGGAGGTGAATTCTTAAATTAGGGTCAGCCTGAGGAGATCAGGTGACCTCACCTGTCACCTGTCAGTGTGGACCAGGAGCAAAAGAAAAGGGGAGGGGCTGTGGAGGTGAGGATGAGGTGATGAAAGGATGAAGAGTCCCCCTCCAAGACATGGAGGAGAGACCCCAGAAGAAGAAACACACACACACACACACACCACACACACACACACACACACACACACACACCAAGTTAGTGATCTACTTCCTGTTTTCCTACCTCTAGCGTCATCTTTCCTGTAGCCGAAGGCTCCGCCCCCTCGCTCTTGCTTCCGCCCCTCTGCGATGTCCACCCTCAGTGACCTCTGCTCGAGCAGCTGCAGGAGGTCAGAGGTCAACTTTAGAAAGTCGAATCTCCATATATTTAATGCCGACACTCCATATATCCAAACTTATCATGGCCGGATAATTTAATTAACAGCCTGCCGGTAAATCTCCACCACTCATACTACAAATCCCACAATGCACTGCAGCAACTGACACACAGGTAAAGAATTGTGCAGCACATCTAACCCCGCTGCTTTGGTTGTTTATGGACACACTAATCAGTTGACAGCTCAGCGTCTTTGTCGCTAGAGTAAAACACACACGAGGGCTAGAGGGCAAACACACAGGCCCTCTAGCCCTAAATATAGCGACAAGTCGCTGTATTTAGAGATATTACAGACCCTCTAGCCCTCCACTTGTCGCTGTATGTATTTAGAGACTTTTCAGACCCTCTAGCCCTCCACTTGTCGCTGTATTTAGAGATATTACAGACCCTCTAGCCCTCCACTTGTCGCTGTATGTATTTAGAGACTTTTTCAGACCCTCTAGCCCTCCACTTGTCGCTGTATTTAGAGACTTTACAGACCCTCTAGCCCTCCACTTGTCGCTGTATGTATTTAGAGACTTTTTCAGGCCCTCTAGCCCTCCACTTGTCGCTGTATTTAGAGACCTTTTTAGACCCTCTAGCCCTCCACTTGTCGCTGTATTTAGAGACTTTACAGACCCTCTAGCCCTCCACTTGTCGCTGTATTTAGAGACTTTTTCAGACCCTCTAGCCCTCCACTTGTCGCTGTATTTAGAGACTTTACAGGCCCTCTAGCCCTCCACTTGTCGCTGTATTTAGAGATATTACAGACCCTCTAGCCCTCCACTTGTCGCTGTATGTATTTAGAGACTTTTTCAGACCCTCTAGCCCTCCACTTGTCGCTGTATTTAGAGACTTTACAGACCCTCTAGCCCCCTCCACTTGTCGCTGTATGTATTTAGAGACTTTTCAGGCCCTCTAGCCCTCCACTTGTCGCTGTATTTAGAGACCTTTTTAGACCCTCTAGCCCTCCACTTGTCGCTGTATTTAGAGACTTTACAGACCCTCTAGCCCTCCACTTGTCGCTGTATTTAGAGACTTTTTCAGACCCTCTAGCCCTCCACTTGTCGCTGTATTTAGAGACTTTACAGGCCCTCTAGCCCTCCACTTGTCGCTGTATTTAGAGACTTTACAGACCCTCTAGCCCTCCACTTGTCGCTGTATGTATTTAGAGACTTTTCAGACCCTCTAGCCCTCCACTTGTCGCTGTATTTAGAGATATTACAGACCCTCTAGCCCTCCACTTGTCGCTGTATGTATTTAGAGACTTTTTCAGACCCTCTAGCCCTCCACTTGTCGCTGTATTTAGAGACTTTACAGACCCTCTAGCCCTCCACTTGTCGCTGTATGTATTTAGAGACTTTTTCAGGCCCTCTAGCCCTCCACTTGTCGCTGTATTTAGAGACCTTTTTAGACCCTCTAGCCCTCCACTTGTCGCTGTATTTAGAGACTTTACAGACCCTCTAGCCCTCCACTTGTCGCTGTATTTAGAGACTTTTTCAGACCCTCTAGCCCTCCACTTGTCGCTGTATTTAGAGACTTTACAGGCCCTCTAGCCCTCCACTTGTCGCTGTATTTAGAGACTTTACAGACCCTCTAGCCCTCCACTTGTCGCTGTATTTAGAGACTTTACAGACCCTGTAGCCCTCCACTTGTCACTGTATTTAGAGACTTTACAGACCCTCTAGCCCTCCACTTGTCGCTGTATGTATTTAGAGACTTTTTCAGGCCCTCTAGCCCTCCACTTGTCGCTGTATTTAGAGACTTTTTCAGACCCTCTAGCCCTCCACTTGTCGCTGTATGTATTTAGAGACTTTTCAGACCCTCTAGCCCTCCACTTGTCGCTGTATTTAGAGATATTACAGACCCTCTAGCCCTCCACTTGTCGCTGTATGTATTTAGAGACTTTTTCAGACCCTCTAGCCCTCCACTTGTCGCTGTATTTAGAGACTTTTTCAGACCCTCTAGCCCTCCACGTCGCTGTATTTAGAGACTTTTTCAGACCCTCTAGCCCTCCACTTGTCGCTGTATTTAGAGACTTTTTCAGACCCTCTAGCCCTCCACTTGTCGCTGTATTTAGAGACTTTACAGACCCTCTAGCCCTCCACTTGTCGCTGTATTTAGAGACTTTTCAGACCCTCTAGCCCTCCACTTGTCGCTGTATTTAGAGACTTTACAGACCCTCTAGCCCTCCACTTGTCACTGTATTTAGAGACTTTACAGACCCTCTAGCCCTCCACTTGTCACTGTATTTAGAGACTTTACAGACCCTCTAGCCCTCCACTTGTCGCTGTATGTATTTAGAGACTTTACAGACCCTCTAGCCCTCCACTTGTCGCTGTATTTAGAGACTTTACAGACCCTCTAGCCCTCCACTTGTCGCTGTATTTAGAGACTTTTTCAGACCCTCTAGCCCTCCACTTGTCACTGTATTTAGAGACTTTACAGACCCTCTAGCCCACCACTTGTCGCTGTATTTAGAGACTTTTCAGACCCTCTAGCCCTCCACTTGTCGCTGTATTTAGAGACTTTTCAGACCCTCTAGCCCTCCACTTGTCGCTGTATGTATTTAGAGACTTTTTCAGGCCCTCTAGCCCTCCACTTGTCGCTGTATTTAGAGACTTTTCAGACCCTCTAGCCCTCCACTTGTCGCTGTATGTATTTAGAGACTTTTCAGACCCTCTAGCCCTCCACTTGTCGCTGTATTTAGAGATATTACAGACCCTCTAGCCCTCCACTTGTCGCTGTATGTATTTAGAGACTTTTTCAGACCCTCTAGCCCTCCACTTGTCGCTGTATTTAGAGACTTTTTCAGACCCTCTAGCCCTCCACGTCGCTGTATTTAGAGACTTTTTCAGACCCTCTAGCCCTCCACTTGTCGCTGTATTTAGAGACTTTTCAGACCCTCTAGCCCTCCACTTGTCGCTGTATTTAGAGACTTTACAGACCCTCTAGCCCTCCACTTGTCGCTGTATTTAGAGACTTTTCAGACCCTCTAGCCCTCCACTTGTCGCTGTATTTAGAGACTTTACAGACCCTCTAGCCCTCCACTTGTCACTGTATTTAGAGACTTTACAGACCCTCTAGCCCTCCACTTGTCACTGTATTTAGAGACTTTACAGACCCTCTAGCCCTCCACTTGTCGCTGTATGTATTTAGAGACTTTACAGACCCTCTAGCCCTCCACTTGTCGCTGTATTTAGAGACTTTACAGACCCTCTAGCCCTCCACTTGTCGCTGTATTTAGAGACTTTTTCAGACCCTCTAGCCCTCCACTTGTCACTGTATTTAGAGACTTTACAGACCCTCTAGCCCACCACTTGTCGCTGTATTTAGAGACTTTTCAGACCCTCTAGCCCTCCACTTGTCGCTGTATTTAGAGACTTTTCAGACCCTCTAGCCCTCCACTTGTCGCTGTATTTAGAGACTTTACAGACCCTCTAGCCCTCCACTTGTCACTGTATTAGAGACTTTACAGACCCTCTAGCCCTCCACTTGTCACTGTATTTAGAGACTTTACAGACCCTCTAGCCCTCCACTTGTCGCTGTATTTAGAGACTTTACAGACCCTCTAGCCCTCCACTTGTCGCTGTATGTATTTAGAGACTTTACAGACCCTCTAGCCCTCCACTTGTCGCTGTATTTAGAGACTTTACAGACCCTCTAGCCCTCCACTTGTTGCTGTATGTATTTAGAGACTTTACAGACCCTCTAGCCCTCCACTTGTCGCTGTATGTATTTAGAGACTTTACGGACCCTCTAGCCCTCCACTTGTCACTGTATTTAGAGACTTTACAGACCCTCTAGCCCTCCACTTGTCGCTGTATTTAGAGATTTTTCAGACCCTCTAGCGATTTGTTTTTTCCAAAAAGCGAGTAGCCACAAATCTAGCGACTTCTTCTGGAGTTATTGGAGACTGACAGCGTCAACGAGCAGTGGGAGACCTGGACACATCGGTATAAACTCTATGGTCTCATGCTGTATCACGCTTGAAAATATATCGATACAGATTAAAACATTGATACATACCGATTTTAGACCCAACGTTCATCGAGACCTGATGACGACGTCCTGTCAGACCGGACAAAGTGCGACAAGTTCGAAACCTGCGGAACAGCTTCATCGTTTCGACTTTTCATACCCTCTAGCGATTTGTTTGTGTGTGTTTTACTCTAGCAAATAAACTATATCAATATAAACAATATGGTCTCGTGCTGTATCGTGTTTGAAAATGTATCTATACATTAAAACCGATACATCGCCCAGCCCGACTTTAGACCAAACGTTCGAGACCTAGGGATGTAACGATGCATCGTCACAGGATTAAAAATCGGTACAAATACGTGACGACTCGCATCGGTTGACAGAAATAATGAATCGCGATTCTTGGCGAATGGGAACCCGCACAGCGCGTGCTCTCACTGGTCAAACAGGCTTCCCGGCGCGTTGCGTGAGCGTGGCGTGTTTGGTCCTTCCTGCACGCGACTTCAAACCCACCGGGAGAGTTTCAGGAGCGAGCGCTTAGCCCGCCGGGCTTTGTTTACCTGCTCAGATTTGGACATTTTCCCGGTGTATGTTCTTCTAAACATGCTTAAATATGTGTAAATATGTTACGTAGTTAGTTAGTTTCTCTTTTGTCTGTTTTTACGAGAGGCAGTTTGCACGGGGTATTTTATTTTGAAAATCCACCGGGTTCTCTTTGCTTTTCCTGTGTCTGGCTTCCGCCCGCTCGAGGTGCTCTGTGGAAATTGACGCGTGCTGCTGCAAGTTTTAATGTTTTTATTTTATTGTTATGTACAAAACTTACCAGCCACATTGGCTGCTGATCAGAAAAGTTAATTTAGAGCCTGGTTACGCCTCGAGAGGAAAACTGCACATCACAGCAGTTACCAGCAGTTTACTGTGAGACTGTTTCTAAAGAAAGCAGATATCTGTCATGAGTTCTGTTGTTTAAGATGTAAGCTGCACTTTTTATAAGAGAACACAAACTGTTTGAGAGTTTCTGTAAAGAAAGATTTTTCTCCTACAAATAAAAAGTATAATAAATATAATAATTTTATTTGCTCATAATTTGTCTGTAGCTCATTTTGATTTTAAAAAAATCGTGAAAAAAATCGTATCGTTAACAAAAAATCGTGACTCGAATCAAGTCGTGAGTTGAGTGTATCGTTACATCCCTATCGAGACCTGATGATGACGTCCCGTCAGACCAGAAAAGTGCGATGAGGTCAAAACTTGCAGAACAGCTACGTCGTTCCGGTTCGCTGCAGTTTCGACCTCTTTACGACCTCGGCGTCCACAGACACCAGAGAATAAAAACCATCGGATACTCACGGCGCCGTCGTACGTCAACGCTTCTTTTAGAGATTCCAAGTCTTCAAACTCGACATAACAAAAACCTGAAACAGACAAAGACACATTCAAACATTATAAATGTGTTAACATCACAGGTGCAGTTTGGTTCGGTTCACTTCCTGTAACACCTGGACTGAAGGTGGAAGACGACCGTCTGCACATGCTCAGTACGGATCAGGCACGTGTGAGGAAAGCGAGCGGTTCAATCCAAAAACTTTTTAAGTTTAACATGGGTGGTTGTCAGTCGCCCAAGCAGGCCGGAGCGGCCGACCTAAACAACTCACACCGACTTCCTGCATTCCTGACATACACGTTCCAGTCACATGACTCGTTACACCAACTGATCAGGTTGTTTCATATTTACGTTTCATAAACATTTACATAATCAGCCAAACTTCCTGGAACCGTTCTTAAGACGTCACACCTTCAAGGATCTCTTCACTTCATCAGTTTTTAATCGTTTGCAACATCGAAGACTCGATTAGCACCAAAGTACTTTGAGTCTGTGAACAAACACTCGTGTTCACACAACTGATCAACGAAATGTCTCTGCCATAAATGCTTATTTAAGGTAAGATATATATTGAGTAATGGTGACCCATCGTCACAGCGATGTTCAAGGATGTGACCGAAACTTCAACGATGACGACCTGAGAGCGAGTTTTGAAAAACTTGTCTGCTGACGGATAAAACAAACGAACGAGTCATGTGACTTTGACACGTCAGTTTTAAACGAAACCTCTAAACGACCCGATGAGACCGCGACGGAGAGAAACATCCAGAAAACTTGCACTGTGTTTGCGTCAGTTCTTCACATCTGCACCAAGAGAAACAAGAACTTCCTCTGACCTTTGAACTTGTCTGTGTCTTTGTCTCTGACCAATCGGACGCTGCGGATGTTGAGCTCTTTGAAGATGATGTCGATGTCTCCCTGCACCGTGTTGAACGGCAGGTTTCCCACGAACGCCGTGAACGGCGGCTCCGACGGCAGCTCCTTCTGCTTCCTGGGGCCTCCGGAGCCGCCACTGCCTCCACGGGGCCTGATGGGGGACACACAGAGAGCATCATGGGATATGGAGTAAAGATCGGCGTCGTGTTGATACAGTCTGAAACAAAACCGCCCTGAACTACAATGTGACGTCACATTCATCCAAATCTAAAGCCAACAGAGACAAACTGCTGACCTGGTTTTCGTTCACAGACCTTCTTCCTTCTCTCTTCATTGTTCTGCAGTTTGAGGAGTTTTCTTTTGTTTTGTTTGTTTTTTTTTCAGCTGATTTAAGAAGTGAGTTGTCGTTCCACGCCTACAGGTCGGCTGTTCGCTTAGGGAGCGCTGGATTTGACATTTCCGCGAGCGGCGCCGCAGTTAAACAGCTGATCTTGTTTATTTAATTGTGGAAAGCGTGATTAGTAATACTAATTTAAAATATTAATATGGACTGTACAGCTGTAGAAACACAGAGGTTCATTGTGATGGAGATGATTCTGATTTCAGGTGATTACACTGATGAACACAGTGATGTGGGTCACACCCTAAAAACACAAATATAATCAGGAAAGTATTCAACCAGTCAACTCTCTGTGATTTACAGAGTTTATGATGGACAGTGAAGTAAACTGCTGACAGCTGTAGCTGCTGTTAGCTAATGTTAGCTCAGTCTGTTAGCTCATGTTAGCTCAGTCTGTTAGCTGCTGTTAGCTCATGTTAGCGCAGTCTGTTAGCTGCTGTTAGCTCATGTTAGCTCAGTTTGTTAGCTGCTGTTAGCTCATGTTAGCTCAGTCTGTAGCTGCTGTTAGCTCATGTTAGCTCAGTCTGTTAGCTGCTGTTAGCTCATGTTAGCTCAGTATGTAGCTGCTGTTAGCTCATGTTAGCTCAGTCTGTTAGCTGCTGTTAGCTCATGTTAGCTCAGTCTGTCAGCTGCTGTTAGCTCACGTTAGCTCAGTCTGTTAGCTGCTGTTAGCTCACATTAGCTCAGATTGTTAGCTGCTGTTAGCTCATGTTAGCTCAGTCTGTTAGCTGCTGTTAGCTCAGATTGTTAGCTGCTGTTAGCTCACGTTAGCTCAGTTTGTTAGCTGCTGTTAGCTCAGTCTGTAAGCTGCTGTTAGCTCAGATTGTTAGCTGCTGTTAGCTCAGTCTGTTAGCTCACGTTAGCTCAGTTTGTTAGCTCACGTTAGCTCATGTTAGCTGGGCTGTGAGCCCAGTGTTAGTGTTCGTTTGTTTTGGACCACCTAAGAGAAGACGACTTCAGGCCCAGCAGCCTCTATGGACATAATGGCAGAGGAGGAGAGAGTGAAGAGGACGCTGACGGAGGAAGCTGAGGGCCGGTGTTGTGCCAGAACCAGAGCTGGATTGGACTGGAGCATCAACGTCAACTGCTAAACTCATTTGGAAAGCTAACACATCCCCTCATGTTATAGTTAACGTTAGCAAGCATCAAGCTAAGTTGTTGTTGATGTTTGGCTGGTAGCAAAGTCTGATCAGACGTAATGTAATCAGAGTAAATACTCGAGTACAGCTGGACATAGTTACACAGTGGGATTACAGTCTGACACTGGAGACAACAACAAACACTGATACATGACGATGTCTGTCCATCATTCATCAGGATGGTGACTGTAGTCTGACAATATATCAAGATAATGAGCTCTAATCAGAAATTATGATATAACATATTCGTATACTGTACACAGCTACGACACCACGTGTCTAAAACCTGGACGTAGTCTGTGACGTCCCCACAGACTGTCTAAAACCTGGACGTAGTCTCCGTGACGTCCCCGCAGACTGTCTAAAACCTGGACGTAGTCTCCGTGACGTCCCCGCAGACTGTCTAAAACCTGGACGCAGTCTCCGTGACGTCCCCGCAGACTGTCTTAAACCTGGACGTAGTCTCCGTGACGTCCCCGCAGACTGTCTTAAACCTGGACGTAGTCTCCGTGACGTCCCCGCAGACTGTCTTAAACCTGGACGTAGTCTCCGAGACTGTCTAAAACCTGGACGTAGTCTCTGGGACGAGGCTCGGACACTCTCTGTCCTGTTTGGTGACACTTAATGAATCAGATCAATCACTGATTAATCAACAGAGGTGCATTAATTGAGGTCCAGACTCTGCTGGAGCAGAAATAAACAACAGTCCAGATGTTGTGGACTTCCTTCAGGACACTGAACCTGATTTCACTGTGGATCATGAACCAGTGAATAAACCGTTGAAGAGCAGCTGATCAGTCACGTGTATCAAAACAAATCAATAACCAATCGCCCGGATCGATCCGCCTCATGTTGGCTGAGTGCGTGGATGGCTCCGCAGCTGCGGACACATGATGCAGCCATGCGGGCAGCCTGCAGCTGCAGCCCCGCCACAGCCTCCACCTGCTGCGGCCTCCTGCCCGCTCCGCGTTCACACACACCAACAATAAACACACGGTAACGTTATTTCGCGGCACGTTTTCCCGCCACATGGGTCTGTTTGTTTCGTTAGCTTCGTGCTAACAGTTAGCCTGCCTGCTCCCCGGAGCCGCGGTGTTTCCTGGCCGCTGCACGCGGGCCTCCGCTCACCGCGGCCCGGTGTAGCTCAGCAAGCGCGGCGCGGGACGAGCTCCGCGGCCTGGTCAGCCTCACCGCGGGCTCAGGGCCAGGCAGCGGCGGGAAACACAGCGACGGCCCGGCGGAGGTTTGTGTCTGAGGCGAAGGCGGAGCGGAGACTCACCCTCTGCCGCCGCCGAAGCTGCCGTAGGACCGGTCATCGTAGCTGTCGAAGTCCGCCATTACTGCTGCTGTGTGTCGGAGGAGGAGGTCCTACACGTCACAGCGAGCGGGTTTAGCTGCCCGCATAGCGCCTGACCGGGAACAGCGACAACATCTGTGTTCCTTTTACAAAGACACACAAACACATGTACACAAACACATGTACACAAACACATGTACACAAACACATGTACACAAACACAAACACATGTACACAAACACAAACATATGTTCACAAACACATGTACACAAACACAAACATATGTACACAAACACAAACATATGTACACAAACATATGTACACAAACACATGTACACAAACACAAACATATGTACACAAACACATGTACACAAACACAAACATATGTACACAAACACATGTACACAAACATATGTACACAAACAAACACACGTACACAAACACATGTACACAAACATGTACACAAACACATGTACACAAACAAACACACGTACACAAACACATGTACACAAACACATGTACACAAACACAAACACATGTACACACACACATGTACACAAACACATGTACACAAACACATGTACATGTACACAAACACATGTACACAAACACATGTACACACACACATGTACACAAACAAACACATGTACACAAACACATGTACACAACACACGTACACAAACACACGTACACAAACACACGTACACAAACACATGTACACAAACACACGTACACAAACACACGTACACAAACACATGTACACAAAAACGTACACAAACACAAACACATGTACACAAACACATGTACACAAACACATGTACACAAGAGCAGTCCATAATGATTAACAACGTAGGAAGCAAAAGAAAATACAACAATGAGATGCTGATTAGCGTTAAAGTCTGCAGGGACGTCTCAGAGACTACGTCCAGGTTTTAGACAGTCTGCGGGGACGTCACGGAGACTACGTCCAGGTTTTAGACAGTCTGCAGGGACGTCTCAGAGACTACGTCCAGGTTTTAGACAGTCTGGGGGACGTCACGGAGACTACGTCCAGGTTTTAGACAGTCTGGGGGACGTCACGAGACTACGTCCAGGTTTTAGACAGTCTGCGGGGACGTCACGGAGACTACGTCCAGGTTTTAGACAGTCTGCGGGGACGTCACAGAGACTACGTCCAGGTTTCAGTCAGTCTGCGGGGACATCACGGAGACTACGTCCAGGTTTTAGATAGTCTGTGGGGACGTCATGGAGACTACGTCCAGGCTTTAGACAGTCTGCGGGGACATCACGGAGACTACGTCCAGGTTTTAGACAGTCTGCGGGGACGTCACAAAGACTACGTCCAGGTTTCAGTCAGTCTGCGGGGACGTCACGAAGACTACGTCCAGGTTTTAGACAGTCTGCAAGGACGTCACAGAGACTACGTCCAGGTTTTAGATAGTCTGTGGTCACAGAGACTACGTCCAGGTTTCAGTCAGTCTGCGGGGACGTCACGGAGACTACGTCCAGGTTTTAGACAGTCTGCAAGGACGTCACAGAGACTACGTCCAGGTTTTAGACAGTCTGCGGGAGTCACGGAGACTACGTCCAGGTTTCAGTCAGTCTGCGGGGACGTCACGGAGACTACGTCCAGGTTTTAGACAGTCTGCGGGGACGTCACAGAGACTACGTCCAGGTTTTAGATAGTCTGTGGGGACGTCATAGAGACTACGTCCAGGCTTTAGACAGTCTGCGGGGACGTCACGGAGACTACGTCCAGGTTTTAGATAGTCTGTGGTCACAGACTACGTCCAGGTTTTAGACAGTCTGCGGGACGTCATAGACTACGTCCAGGTTTTGGACAGTCTGCGGGGACGTCATAGAGACTACGTCCAGGTTTTAGACAGTCTGCGGGGACGTCACGGAGACTACGTCCAGGTTTTAGACAGTCTGCGGGACGTCATAGACTACGTCCAGGTTTTAGACAGTCTGCGGGGACGTCACAGAGACTACGTCCAGGTTTTAGACAGTGCGGGGACGTCACAGAGACTACGTCCAGGTTTTAGACAGTCTGCGGGGACGTCACGGAGACTACGTCCAGGTTTTAGACAGTCTGCGGGGACGTCAGAGACTACGTCCAGGTTTTAGACAGTCTGGGGACGTCAGAGACTACGTCCAGGTTTTAGACAGTCTGCGGGGACGTCACAGAGACTACGTCCAGGTTTTAGACAGTCTGCGGGGACGTCACAGAGACTACGTCCAGGTTTTAGACAGTCTGCGGGGACGTCACATAGACTACGTCCAGGTTTTAGACAGTCTGCAGGGACGTCACAGAGACTACGTCCACGTTTTGGACAGTCTGCGGGGACGTCTCAAACATGACAGTTCAACATGGACCAACAGTTTCAAAGAACATTTTTCTTCTCTAAAAACTGTTAAACCGTTAAAAGTTTTTTTTCATGAACAGAAATAAGCCTCTACACAGAAATTGAAAATATTTGTGAAATCAATCATCATAATAAAGTTTTGTTGTTAACAAGGCTGCTCTCCACGCAGCAGTCTGATCTCTGACCACCAGGGGGCGCCGCAGGCTGCCAGTCATCAGCAGGTATGTGCTGTTCTGTTTCTTTGCATAAAATGGACTCAAAACTTACCAAACACTCTGAATTAAGACCTTTAGAGACGGGCTGAGGAGCTCAGACCTCCTGGGCAGGAGACCCCGGGTCAGACCCAGAACTCTCTGGAGGGACTACAGAGCCCATCTACCCTGGGAACATCACGGCACATTTAGTGCATAACGCGGTCAAATAAAAACAGAACGTCGAGCTGCTGATAAATGTTTTTATTTGTCACAGGTTATAATTATTACAGTCTAAAGTCTTCGTGCAGAGGGATCCAGGATGACATCATATCCAGCCACAGTGGAAATTTACTTACAGGATATTTCTGTCTATAACACATATATAAATGTATAAAAATATAAAGGTCTGCCCAGGGTAAAATTCTATTCTATCTACTCAGTAACAGAGGAGAATGATCAGTCTGAGCTTTTATAGCATCAGATCCTAATCGGGACATTTGGACAAACAGGAAACCACACGCTCATGGAGAACCACCAACATTTAACAGCATTATTATCTCTGAACAGACGAGAACATCCTTCAGATTCTGAATGTCTCAAACAGTCTTAACGGTTTCTGAACTCTTGTAAAGTTCTTGTATTCTTCCTGTAAATCATGTGCAGGTCTAGAGTGTGAAGGATGCAGGACACTGTTGCATTGTTGGAAAGCTTGTGTAGCGTCTCGTTTACTTTTAGAGCCCGCGAGGACGCGACAGTAACCCGTGATTCTGTGGATAAGAGGTGCTGTAGATCCTGGAGACTTCTTGCAGGCACAAACCTTTTAGGTCTTGTGGACCCTCTTGTAGGATGTGTACATGTGCAACACTTGTAGATCTCGTAGATGTTGTACAGCAGTTCACTGCGCGGTATCAGGTTCTTCTGGAATCTTCTTCAGGTATGGTGGAGGGGAGTCGCTCTGCGGTGGTGCTGAGGATTTGACTCCACGTTGTCGCAGGACCTCAGTCTCAGCGGGAATCATGGTTTTCCCTAAAGTCTGGAAGAACGAAACCAAAGTGTAACTGAGACCATCTGAGACAAACTGACTGCACAGAAACCGTTTTCCTGTACCTGGTTCTCGGCCAGCGCCTCTTTAGCCATGTAGTGCTCCCTCTTCATCTTCATCTCCACCTCCTCTGGGATGTCAGGAACCATCATGTCGATCACACCGCCGATGAAGAAGACCACATGCTGATGAAGAGAAACAGGAGGTCACAGCAGGAACACGGCCTGACCTCCGTCACTCATGAGCTGATCGGCCACAGACACTGACCTCAAACACGATGACAAAAGTGAGTCGTATGGCGAGCAGGTGAAAGTACTCGGGGAGGTATGTGCCATTTTCATCCCTGAGGCTCCGATACCTGCAGGATCAGACCAAACATCTCATCATGAAACCAACACAAGCTTGGGAAGCGTTCCAGATCTTACAGACCATGTAGAGAAGCAGGATCTCCGCAGATATTCACTTGTTGGAAAATGCAACAAAACATCCAGTTTTTATGTGGAAAGTCACGTCCAACTCTCCCCCAGTAAACAGCCTCAGTCTGGGCAGTGGGAGCCAGGTGAGTCCTCTGTTTACTGATGGAGAGGACGTGATGATGAGCTCACAATGTCTTCGTCTCCCTCACAACACAATCTGATAACTGGAAACCCGGCGACGCTTGCAGACGTTACAGAGGAAACTGGGTGGAACCCACCGAGATAAAATGAAAGATAACCGTCATAATGAACATCTGTGGTTCTGGGTATTGATGACAGCTTAAACTATCTGCAATGCAAAGATCAGGATTTATTTTACATGATTTAAAATTTCTCATGGTCTAGTATCTTCTTAAATTACAGTTTGGATAAGAACCATCACGACCTTTTCTTGAAGACTTTGTCCTGAAGGGACTGATTGATCCCGACCTGATGCCCTGTTGGTGTTGTTGGGTTCGGGCCCTCTTTGACTAATTCATGTTTCATCTACAATTATGAACATGAAGTATGAACCTGAGCCCACCTGCAGGACGTGTTCTGGTGTTGCAGGCTGTAGCTGCGTGGTGATGTTGCCAGGGTGAAGTTGGTGAAGCCGCTCAGGGTGCTGTCTCTGGTGTAGCCGTAGTACAGACGAGGCAGGAAGGACGAGGTGAAAGCTATGAGGAACGCCTGAGAACACACAGCGGCTTCAGACACAGAGACACAGAGAACACAGAGAACACAGAGACACAGAGACACAGAGAACACAGAGACACAGAGACACAGAGAACACAGAGACACAGAGAACACAGAGACACAGAGACACAGAGACACAGAGAACACAGAGACACAGAGGACACAGAGAACACAGAGACACAGAGAACACAGAGACACAGAGACACAGAGAACACAGAGACACAGAGACACAGAGAACACAGAGAACACAGAGAACACAGAGAACACAGAGACACAGAGACACAGAGAACACAGAGACACAGAGACACAGAGACACAGAGAAACAGAAAACACATAGAAACAGAGAACACAGAGACACAGAGACACAGAGACACAGAGAACACAGAGAACACAGAGACACAGAGACACAGAGACACAGAGAACACAGAGACACAGAGACACAGAGAAACAAGAAAACACATAGAAACAGAGAACACAGAGACACAGAGACACAGGGAATACAGAGACACATAGACACAGAGAACACAGAGACACAGAGACACAGAGATACAGAGACACAGAGAACACAGAGACACAGAGACACAGAGAAACAGAGAACACAGAGAACACAGAGACACAGAGACACAGAGATACAGAGAACACAGAGACACAGAGACACAGAGAACACAGAGACACAGAGATACAGAGAACACAGAGACACAGAGAACACAGAGACACAGAAAACACAGAGAACACAGAGACACAGAGACACAGAGACACGGAGAACACAGAGACACAGAGAACACAGAGACACAGAGACACAGAGAACACAGAGAACACAGAGAACACAGAGACACAGAGACACAGAGACACAGAGAACACAGAGACACAGAGAACACAGAGAACACAGAGACACAGAGACACAGAGACACAGAGACACAGAGAACACAGAGACACAGAGACACAGAGAACACAGAGAACACAGAGACACAGGGAATACAGAGACACAGAGACACAGAGAACACAGAGACACAGAGACACAGAGAACACAGAGAACACAGAGACACAGGGAACACAGAGACACAGAGACACAGAGACACAGAGAACACAGAGAACACAGAGACACAGAGATACAGAGACACAGAGACGCCAGAGACACAGAGACACAGAGACACAGAGATACAGAGACACAGAGAACACAGAGACACAGAGATACAGAGACACAGAGGACACAGAGAACACAGAGATACAGAGACACAGAGACGCCAGAGACACAGAGACACAGAGATACAGAGACACAGAGACACAGAGACACAGAGAACACAGAGACACAGAGACACAGAGAACACAGAGACACAGAGACACAGAGATACAGAGACACAGAGAACACAGAGACACAGAGACACAGAGATACAGAGACACAGAGAACACAGAGAACACAGAGAACACAGAGAACACAGAGACACAGAGACACAGAGATACAGAGACACAGAGAACACAGAGAACACAGAGAACACAGAGACACAGAGACACAGAGACACAGAGACACAGGGAACACTCACATTACTGAAGACGGCTATGTGCGTGATGAACTGCAGGATGGAGAACCAGATGCCGATGCCTTGAGCTCGCTCCGCCACCGGGCGGCGATATTCACTCACAAACTTCTGAGCATCCAGACGAATCTCCACCCAGTTATTGATGAGAGCGAAGAGAGGAGCGAGAGGACACGCCGCCACGAAGATGGTGATGAAACCAAACTGGATCACTGAGGACGAGGAGCAGTTACTCACTCCGGGCTCCGGGTCGGGAGAAGTTCGTTACTCCTGGACGACCGTGGACTTACCCATCTCCAAGTATTCGCTGAAGGTCCCTCACAGACCAGCAGCTGGGTAGTCTGCCTCCCAGGGAGAAACCTCCTCCTTGTCCTCCTTCCGAGCCTCCTCTCCTTTCTCCTTCTTCACTTCCTTCAGCCGAGGGCTTATCTTCCTCTTCTGCCACCACGACTTTAGCTTCCTGCCAGATAATGAGCCGTTAGTTTCAGAGGCAGTTATGAAAGAGTCTGATCATGTGTGTGTGTGTTTATTTACGGGACGATGAACTCCTGGATGTTGTTGATCAGCTGTTTTCCCACCATGATGACCAGCATCTCCTGAGCCAGTTCAATCAGACATCCACCGGCTCCACACTGTGACAGACACACAACAGACCAACACGTTTCCTGTACACAGGTTTAACGGAATAACGAACGCGTAGAGCTGAACTCAGGCTGATGGACAGAAAAACATGTGACTCGTTTTCCACGCTGCCTTATCGGGACCAGCTCGGGCCCAGAGAAGGTGGCGCTGGTTCTGGATCTGGTTTCTATCTGGTGTGTCGATGGTTGTTGATTCACTCAGCCTCTGTCATGTGACTCACCTGTTGACAGGTGAGCTCATGCAGCTGTTTGCTTTCAGCTCAACCTTTGTACTATTTTCATCATCATCATCATCATCATCATCATCATCATCACACTCTTCATCAGTACCACACTGTGACACACTCACATCCTCATTGCGAACGCCAAACAGAGTGTTGTAGTTTCCAGGGTAACCGACGAACCTGAAGAGACACAAACAAACAAACAAACAAACAAACAAACAGCTGATTAAACAGTCTGTCAGAAAACATCCAACGCAACATGTGTTGTTGTCTTTCAGACTAATAACGGCCAAATATACACAAATAACAACAATGATAAAAATACATTTAAAGATCATAAATCATCAAACATCAAAATGAAAAGATCGCATGAAAGAAAAATGGGAATATGAGGTTCTGATTGGTTGGAGCTGTGAGCCTTGCTCTGATTGGTTGGACCTGTGAGCCTTGCTCTGATTGGTTGGAGCTGTGAGACTTGCTCTGATTGGTTGGAGCTGTGAGACTTGCTCTGATTGGTTGGAGCTGTGAGCCTTGCTCTGATTGGTTGGACCTGTGAGCCCTGCTCTGATTGGTTGGAGCTGTGAGCCTTGCTCTGATTGGTTGGACCTGTGAGCCTTGCTCTGATTGGTTGGACCTGTGAGCCTTGCTCTGATTGGCTGGAGCTGTGAGCCTTGCTCTGATTGGCTGGACCTGTGAGCCTTGCTCTGATTGGTTGGAGCTGTGAGCCTTGCTCTGATTGGGTTGGACCTGTGAGCCTTGCTCTGATTGGTTGGACCTGTGAGCCTT
>CM014090.1:982121-1009911 GCA_004119915.2 Collichthys lucidus | reverse complement strand
GAACATCAGCGAACTGAAGTCCTACAAATACATCAAGGTGTGTTAGTGTGTCAGCATACTGTGAAATAGTGTCAACAGTAATGTGGCATATAATAGTTTGTGTGTTTTCTAATGTCAGGTGTTGGAGTTGTTGAGGAAACGAGGCGAGTGCTCCGGAGAAAACTTTGATGCCATGGGTCTGCTGCAGACTCTCTGTCTGGTGAAGATGGACACTGTGGACGGGATTAAACCTCCCGGGGCTGCAGCGAAACCGGATCAAGGAAAAACAAACGCAGCCGACTCTGCCAGCAGCTCCACGGTGACCAAGAACAGCTGCAAGCACCCGAACTCAGCCGCTGATGACAGCAGGACGGAAACTGAGATGAAAGGTGGCGGGTTAAAAATTTGAAATGAAGAATTCAAGATACCCATAAACACAAACTTAATAATCTCTGAGAATGATGTTTTTCTTTATAAAATTAAACGTTATCCAACGTTATGTTCTTATGCACCTTCATGCACTCACTGCAGTGACTGTTGAAGAGGTTACTACCACCTTCAGTTCAAACTGGTTGAGCTGATAGAGATGTGCATCTTGTTGTTTGAAGGGAGTGTGGAGGAAAGGATGAGCAATGAGAGGAAACAAAGAGGTAGAAGTCAAGGAAAGGGTGGAGGCCAACAAAATGTGAGGTTGACAATTACCTTGAGCCAGCAAAACCTGTTTCCTGAGTGAGCGTACCGTTTCCTAGAACAGAAACAGAAAGTCAAACTTTTCTTATTCTGTATGATTATGATATCATCAGTGTATAATCAGCTTAAATAAGAATAAAGATGTTTTTGTTACCTTAGAATGAGACGGTACAGACAATGTGGGTCCTCTCATATGGACAACAAACACCTCAAATTAAACCTGCAACAAAAAGCATGAAATGTTTTTTTGTTTTTTTCAGAGCTTGATCCCTTGCTGTCGGGAAACTGTGATGTAACAGGCAGCAGACCGAGTGAAGGAGGAACTCTCCGGCAGAGAGCGATGTGATTGGCTGCTGACTTGGCGATGGAGACCTGGACGGACACCACTGTCCCATGATGCAGCCGCAGCTCACGATAAAAGCTGCAGCACAGTCACTGTTCATCTCATCTTCAATGTGAGATTCAAAAATCCAGATTTTTAGTCTTTTTTTTTTTCTTGGAACTGGAATTAAACTGAAATGAAGCGTTGGTTCATCTAAGACGAGACGTTCCAGCTCTCAGGAATCATTACGTCATGATTACATCACTACAGGACTGAAAGGCGGAAAGTTTCACCTGTTCGGCGCTGCGAGTTATGGGACATGATGACATCAGACTGACTGCACGGAGAGCTTTTAAATATGTAAACAGTGTCGGGATGTGGTACATGTTTATACAGTTATCAGAGGTGTGTGTGTGATTGTATATTTAAAGTGCAGTACAGTGAGTATGCAGTAAATACTATTACAGTACAAGAGGTCGTCTCCTGTCCTTACGACGTGACCTCGGGGATGTTAACTGATCTTTATTTGTTCACCTCATTTAGAAAATGTCTTTATACTGACACCACGTGACAGTTTCAGCTTTAAATTCAAACTTTGCAGTTGACAGAAGGAGAGGCGATGTGTTTATTTGCACTGTCATTGTGGGAGAGTGTAATTTTCATGAGATTGTCTATCACATTTCAAGACGTTGTCATGTCTGTAAAGGTGAAGCCACTCAGTGAGGAGTTTATTCCTGCTGTTAAACTCTTTGATTTATTTTAGAAGCGTGTTCTCAGTTTTTTCACATGAATTCCTGATTAGATTAGATTAGATTAGATTAGATTCATGTGGCCTGGATAGTTCTCATATGTACGTCCGGTCATTTACATGTCAAGCTACAGCTGCCATCGATCTGTTTCTCAACAAAAACGGTACTAGGTGCTCATTGTTTAATGAATTCATAATTTCTCCAGAATTTCCAGGGAACCGACAAATCAGCGGCGGTAACTCAAAGTGTTCCAGATGTTTGGATGAATTAATCTCTGAGCTGTTTGTGAATCTCAGGGATGAAAACATCTCACTACATCACGTGACGGCGTGTCAGTGTTTACGTCTGGCCTCTTCCACTGCCTGTATATATGTACTGCACTAAGTGGAACATTGTAACGTGTTGTCATATAAACTCTTCTTTGTTCATATGGTGGCTGAATGGTATTGAGTCACTTTATTGATGTAAGGTCTGAAAGAAACTGAAGCTTGTTGTGTAAACTGACATTTTAATGTTTTAGATCTGCCGATAATTCTTACACTGTCATAAAATAAATGGAGCAGACTTTAATGTTGAGTTGGATGATGTCTCATTATTATTGTTATGAGTGATGATGTTTAATGTAACGTTTGGTATGTAGTTACAATGCACTGCACAATGCACACGAATCTCACATATCAGGTGAAAACAGATTAATCTGAAGATTTGTGTTGAAGTCAAAGAATCTTTGTTTTAATAAAATGAAGCAGCCTTCGGTTCCTGATGGTTTTGACATCAGGACGTCCTAATGTGAGTTTATTTACAAGTTAACATCTCTTTCGTCAGTAACACCTGACCGTGTGGACAAACCCACGTTTATAACTGAGTCATCACGATGTGTTTTTGTCTCTGCTGCATTTGGATCCATTAAGCGTTAATAGGCCTGAAGGGCCCAAAGTTTTTTTAATGTGGGTTTGTAGTCCCAGAGCTCCTGATGGAGGGTTTGTAGGGGTTTGTAGTCCCAGAGCTCCTGATGGAGGGTTTGTAGGGGTTTGTAGTCCCAGAGCTCCTGATGGAGGGTTTGTAGGGGTTTGTAGTCCCAGAGCTCCTGATGGAGGGTTTGTAGGGGTTTGTAGTCCCAGAGCTGCTGATGGAGGGTTTGTAGTCCCAGAGCTCCTGATGGAGGGTTTGTAGTCCCAGAGCTCCTGATGGAGGGTTTGTAGGGGTTTGTAGTCCCAGAGCTGCTGATGGAGGGTTTGTAGTCCCAGAGCTCCTGATGGAGGGTTTGTAGTCCCAGAGCTCCTGATGGAGGGTTTGTAGTCCCAGAGCTCCTGATGGAGGGTTTGTAGTCCCAGAGCTCCTGATGGAGGGTTTGTAGGGGTTTGTAGTCCCAGAGCTGCTGATGGAGGGTTTGTAGTCCCAGAGCTCCTGATGGAGGGTTTGTAGTCCCGGAGCTGCTGATGGAGGGTTTGTAGGGGTTTGTAGTCCCAGAGCTGCTGATGGAGGGTTTGTAGTCCCAGAACTCCTGATGGAGGGTTTGTAGGGGTTTGTAGTCCCAGAGCTGCTGATGGAGGGTTTGTAGTCCCAGAGCTGCTGATGGAGGGTTTGTAGTCCCGGAGCTGCTGATGGAGGGTTTGTAGTCCCAGAGCTGCTGATGGAGGGTTTGTAGGGGTTTGTAGTCCCAGAGCTGCTGATGGAGGGTTTGTAGTCCCAGAACTCCTGATGGAGGGTTTGTAGGGGTTTGTAGTCCCGGAGCTGCTGATGGAGGGTTTGTAGTCCCAGAACTCCTGATGGAGGGTTTGTAGTCCCAGAGCTGCTGATGGAGGGTTTGTAGTCCCGGAGCTGCTGATGGAGGGTTTGTAGTCCCGGAGCTGCTAATGGAGGGTTTGTAGTCCCAGAGCTCCTGATGGAGGGTTTGTAGTCCCAGAGCTCCTGATGGAGGGTTTGTAGTCCCAGAGCTGCTGATGGAGGGTTTGTAGGGGTTTGTAGTCCCAGAGAGCCAGTTCCACTTTAACTTGTTCAGAAAAAACTTTAAAGTCAAACTAATATCACGTGCACGGACAAACTCTTCATGGTAACTTTAATAAACTTTATTTAGTTAACGAGCCTCGTCGTGTGCAGCTGCTGCACGGGGCTGCTGTCACCTGATCCATCCAGCAGAGGGCGCTGCAGCTCCGCGTGTCACCATGGAAACAGGAAATCAAGGCGACGTTATTGTGATTACGCATAACAGTGACGTAGGCAGGGAGGCGGAGTCTCCAACTTTAAACGTTTTCACAAAGATCGTCGAATAAAGAGATTCCTGCTCGGTCTGCTCAGGTGAGGCGGGCAGGTGTGACTGTTTGTGACGTTGTTCACCGGGCTGTGATTCGGTGACGTGTTTTTTCATTTGGTGTATTCGGTGTAAGATTCGCAGTGCATGCCGGGAAAACGCCGTGTGTAAAACTAAACTAAAGTGTTTAATGGAGGTTTGTGCAGATTAACAACAAACACGAGCAAACATCTCTTTGACTGTCGGAGCACGGTCACTCCTGCTGCTTCTCTGTGTTTGTTGAATGTTACAACCGTCACCGAGGGGTCGTCCCCCCGCAGAGACCCCTCTGCCTCCGAGGCGTACAACTCATACTTACCTGGCAGGGGAGACACCATGATCAAGAAGGTGGTTCACCCAGGGCGAGGCTCAGCCATTGCACTCCGGTTGTGCTGACCCCTGCGAATTCCCCAAATGTGGGAATCTCGACTGCATAATTTCTGGTAGTGGGGGACTGCGTTCGCGCTCTCCCCTGATCAACATGTCCAATAGAAACACAGTCAGTCTGAAAGCTGCAGCGCTGCAGGGAGAGTTTCTGTTTGAGAACTCTTCAGACTAAATCTGCTGCTATGAAACTGTTCTGTTTTATTCAAAGTGGATTCATGTCGCGTCATGTGTGTAAACAAGTTTTATAATAACAAATCAAATACATTAGGGAGGGCTGCTGTCATGTGATCCATCCAGCAGAGGGCGCTGCAGCTCCGCGTGTCACCATGGAAACCGGAAGGAGATTTAAAAAGAGCCGTTATTCGGTTGTCAAGGCGACGTTGTTGTGATTACACATAACAGTGACGTAGGTAGAGAGTAGTTTTTTTTAATTGAAGCAGTTTAGTTACTTTAACGAATCGAAGCGGATTAAAAACTGTTTCTCTTCGTCTCGGTGACTGTTCACACTGACACGTTAACGGCAGCGACGCAGCTGTTTACACGGTAACGTCTTTAAACGGAACCGGGCTCCTCCCACCTCGAGCTCCTATTGGATAAGAGACAGCACGTGGCCCGAGAGCGTCAGGGAGAATTAGAAATGAGAATGAGAAAAACTTTATTAATCCCCGCAGGGAGGTTGTTACAAACATTTCCTAGAACAACAATCATTATTTACAGTCTCTGTTTTTAATCATCATTAATCTGCGATCAGTTTCCTCAGACTTGAACCGTCAGTGAGACTGACAGCGCGAACAGTGAGCTCCTCTCTCCGAGCCTCTGTCGGCATCGCTTCTCGGCCTTTTGGCTAAGATCAAGTGTAGTATCTGTTCTTATCAGTTTAATATCTGATACGTCCCCTACCCGGGGACCATATATTAAATTGATTTTTGGAGCAGGGAGATGGAATAGGGGCTTGCTCCGTCCACTCCACGCATCGACCTGGTATTGCAGTACCTCCAGGAACAGTGCACCCCCCTGTACATGTCCAATGATAACAAGCAGAGCACAACACATGTTTCAGGCATGTTGTGTCTGTGTGAACGGGATCTATGTGGTCTCACTTTGTGTTGAACTGATACAAAGAGAGACACGTTGATTGGACAAAGAGTGAAAATCTTCATTTATTTTTATTATATTTGTTCTTACTGGTTGTTCAGTGTTGTAGGATCCTTGCTGTCTTGTTGTGGTGAATATCTATTTTCTAGTTTATTTATTTTTCTAGTTTTGCTATTTCTATCTTACATTTTATTTATTCTTCTTTTCTATCTTATTTTCTTAATATCCTTTTGAGTGTTTTTTTGCACAGTCGCGACAGTCACCTTCATTTCACTGCCACTGTACCTGTACTTTTAGGCATGTGACAAATAAAAACTTGAATCTTGTTCACATTAGCAGAGTTCTCATACTGTTCAGGTTAGTCGTAGTGTCTGAGTCACACGTGGCTCCCGAACCCATGAATCTTATTTGTGTGTGATCTGTGGCTCGTGGCTGAGCGCTGGGTTAAGCTGGTGTTTGTGCGTTTCCCTTTAACTGCAGGACGAAGAAGTTGAGGAGCTGTGATCAGTTTGTGGACATCGAGACAAGGTGAGAGCAGCTGTTGTTTCACCACACTGCAGCTCCATTTCTCAGTTTTTAACCTGTGGAGGTTTATTTATGTTACACAGGACAGACAGACACAGAGTTTTGGTAGCATGAGTCTGTGCAGTACAGAAATAGCTCAGAGTCAGCTCCTATGAATAACAGCAGAACTGGCAGCAGACGTTCGTCTCAGATGACCTGTGAGTTTTTGAACCGTTGAAGGTTTCATGAAATGAATACTTGATGTTTACTGCAGTGTGATGAGACGTGGAGCCGGTTGTCCACTAACGCTGAAGTGTCTTTGGTCAGTGAGAGGCTGTAACAGTATTTAATGACGTGGTTGTGTCGCAGATCATGAGCTCTCCAGAGATCGCCTCGCTCTCCTGGGGCCACATGAAGGTGAAGGGATGCTCCTCCAGCTACAAAGACTGTAAGGTCTGGCCCGGAGGCAGCCGGGCCTGGGACTGGAGAGAGACCGGCACCGACGTGAGTGCACACTGAATCATATGAACACACACACCTGGCCGAGATGCCAACAGCGCTCACACGTCTTTTTCCTGTCCAGCATCGTCCGGGAGTTCAACCTGCTGACCTGGAGGAGGTGCTGAGGAAAGGAATCGACCTGCTGGTCATCGGCAGAGGCATGAGCGAGGCTCTGCAGGTCCAAGATTTAAAGAGAAATCTCATCACCGTCAATTCATACTGATTCACTTAGAGAACTCTGAACTATGTCATCTCTGGTCTCAGGTTCCCGCCTCCACTCTGGACTTTGTGAAGCAGAAAGGTGTGGACGTCAGAGTCCTGCAGACAGAGAAGGCCGTGGCGGAGTACAACAAGCTGGCTGGCCAGGGCGCCAAGGTGGGCGGTGTCTTCCACTCCACCTGTTGATCATCTCACCATTGATGATGCACAGAACACGAGGCGCAGCCTGTAGTGCATCGCTGCCCTCGGCCTCTGTTTGCCAAATGTAGAGCTGGCTCCTCGAGCTCTCAGCACGAGCACAGACGCCTTAATGCTTCAGATAAAGTTCGTTTACTGACGAGTTCAGAGGTCATTTAAATCTATAAATGAGGCCCGAGTATGACTCAGTTGATTTTAGGATGAAGACCTGCTCGTCACTGATGTAATCGAGTTACTTTCTGATCAAACTGAAGACACAGTTTTCATATGATCGTGTGTTGGTAATGAATGTACGGATGTTTTTCAGGAGTTTGCTTGTTTGCTACAAAATAAAAACTAGAACATGAATCATCAACTTCACGAGTTTCTTTAGATTTGTACATACAAAAATATTCCCGTACACGTGAGACACCGAGTCAACAAAGCTTCCTGTAACTATGAAACTGAAGCTAAAGCAAAGCGGCTTCATCTTTTCTGCACAGCTGACTGTGAACGTGAAATACGATAGTCTGAAAACACCGACAGTCTTTCTGTCGCTGTGAGCTCCGTCAGCGCCTCGTAGGTTTGGGCATGATGAAGACTTTCACGGGTTTGCTGAATGGAATGGTGCCCTCTACGGCGGCTTCCGGCGGCGGGAGGCTGTCGATGCTGTCGCTCCATCCCAGCTTGGAAGGCGAGGAGGAGGAACTGTAGGCCAGCAGGAGGCGCACCTCAATCTGAGACGGCTCTGAAGGAGAAAGACGGAGAGGGTTGAAGTCTGTACACCTGAGATGAAAACATCAGGAGTGTGTGTGTGTGTTATACTGACCGGTCCATGCCGTGTGTGAGAGGTAAACCTGTGTGATGAGTCTGTGTCTGGCTGGTCCAGGCTTTCTGAAGTCTCCAGGTTTAGGATGGATCACATGACTCTGACCGTCTGGATACAGAACCTGACACACAGAAGGAGTTGATGCTCAGAGTGAGCGAGCAGACAGACAGAACTCATCCGGTAATATCAGAAACACGTTACGTCAGACTGACCTGAACCTTCACCGTGTTCTGCGGGTCTTGGACGTGCTCCAGTGTTGCATCAATGTCTAGCGCCACCACCAGGCCAGACGTGAACCTCAGCGGGTTGTCAGACTCCCCCGTTGGCTCGATGATGGTGGCTGTCGCTCGATGAATCTGATGAAAACAAAAAGTGTTTGAATGACGTGTTAACATATCTTTGTGTCAGCACGCCGCGTTTCCTCATCACACCTGCTCAGGCTGCAGTCGGAGCTGCAGCAGGCCGCTCTGTCTCAGCGTCGTCTGCAGGATCTTCACCAGCTCCACGGGTTTACAGGACGACAGCCGGGGCATCAGCTCCAGGAGTTTATCCACAAAACTGTCCTGAAGGTGGGGCAGCTCTGTCAGAAACAGCCTGAGGGTCACAGACAACATGGGATGAAGACCGTGAGAGGAGAGTGTGTGTGGACACACAACATAAAGACACACACACACACACACACACACACACACACACACACACACACACACACACACACACACACACACACACACACACACACACACACACACACACACACACACACACACACACACACACACACACACACACACACACACACACACACACACACACACACACCTCACCTCTGAAAAGACTCAATGTCCTGCAGAAACTTGTCACAGCTGCTGATGAGCGGCTCCAACCTGAAGACAAATGACCAACTATGAAACATCTGCATACAGATGTAGTCTTACATGTGCATGATCAGTGTGTATGTGTGTCCTCACCCCTGCCTGGTGCGAGCAGTCAGGATGAGCTGCAGAGCTTTGGCCTGCAGGCGGACGTGATGGATGGTGGCCACCTGTCTGTTGTCCAAACCGCTGTACAGAAACTCCAGCTTGTACGTTTCCTCTAGGATCTGCAAACAAACACACACACACACGTTTAATCAGACAGAACTGTGTGTGAATGATCTCACAGGTACCAACATGAGTGTGTGTGCTGACCTGCTGAGCTGCCGCCGTGGCCGTGACGTTTTGTTTGAAGCAGAGAGGCACAGCCATGTTCCACAGCTTCTCCTGCAGAGCCTGAGCAAACGTCGAGCACCTTAGACTGATGATGATGATGTTACCTTCACACACACACACACACAACACACACACACACACACACACACAGAAAGATCAGTCACTCCTACCTTCATGAGCAGCAGCTGGCAGCGCAGGTATGTCGCACAGAAATCTGCAGCTCCAGCGAGCTCCGTCTGCAGCTCACCAAGCCGGCGCAGGTCCCTGCAGACAGACAGACAAGACAGAGACAGACAGACAGACAGACAGACAGACAGACAGACAGACAGACAGACAGACAGAGAGGACAGACAGACAGGACAGAGAGGACAGAGAGGACAACGTGACATTAACAGAGATCGACCAATAAGATGCTGAACTTCAGTTACATTCAGATAAACAGGTCATAAAACAACTTTCAAACTTTGTCCGAGCACCGATGATTTTTAAAAATCCATCCTGTGACACATGATGACTTAGCTCCAGTGTGTGTGTGTGTGTGTGTGTGTGTGTGTGTGGACACATTACCGACCAAAAATCAGTGAGTCCAGGGATTTAGGCCACGCCCACCTCCACAGACAAACATTGAGAGTGAGTCAGTGATGACTCGTATAGTTTCTGCTCAGGTCAGCTTTAAGGTGTCTTACTGTGGAGTGGAAAGGCCTGACAGCAACAACAGCTCAGCCACAAAGTAGATCACGCCGAGTCCCAGAACCAGGTCAAGGAGCGCTGAAGCCCTCAGCACAAACAAGCCACACGGTTTGTTGCATCACTCGGTAAACTGCCGCTCGACCGCAGCGCTAACAGTGTGTGGGGGACGCTTTCCGTGGCAGAGCCGCTGCACGCAACCTCACAAAACACTAAGAGTCAGCTCAAGTGGTGTGTGTGTGTGTGTGTGTACCGTATGGTGAAGTCCAGCAGGTCCTGGGCTCCGGGTGCTTCCAGGTTCTGGATGGTGCTGATCCTGTTCAGACTCTGCTGAAGGAAGAGCTGTGCTGATTCCACAGAGCCTAAACCACAACGCGAGTCCACCAAGTCCAGACCGTTACCGGGCAACTAAGAGACAGGAGGACGGTTAACGGGACAGACAGAGAGTTTATCACGGACTGTAAAAGGGACGTGTGTCTGTAGTCTGATAAAATACTGATGGACTGCAGCTTTGGCCTGTTACTGAACTCAGAGACGTTTTAAGGAACCTGGTTCCAGTTTCAGCCACAGAAAGTCTCAACTGAGGAGTTTAAACAGACAGAAGAACTAAAAATGACCATTTGATCAAACGTCTACATGTGGCTACAACATGTGTACACGCTGTAAGCAACAAGTCTCTTTTCTCTAAATGTTGGAGCAGTTACAAGCCGAAATGATTAATTATTCTTCACTAGCCCAGCCGACTTGACTTTATTCTGAAGACTGCGTCATTTCATTTCTCACTCTGAGCGGTGGCACGAGGTGCGACAGGCTGTCCCTCAGGTAGGCGTAGTGTCTGAAGGTGTGGTCGGAGAACAGCGCCGGCATGGTGGGACACGACTTGGCAGCGTTGAACACCAACACGAGCACTGCGATGTCTGAGATCAGCAACCAGAGTCAAGACAGAAGAACTGCAGTTCATGGTTCGAACAAGTCAAACAGCTGTGTGTCCGTCTGCCTCTGAGGGATCAGGTGACGTGGAGACTGTGTGAAGGATACAGGCCGGATCGTCCATGTCAGGCTCTGGTGTGTCGAAGTACGGGTGTGTGCTGAGCAGTTCAGGAACCAGAGGCAACACCAGCGTCGGGTGACGGGAGCCCAAGAACTTCAGACACCTGAGAGGAGAGAAGAACATAAAAACATCATCAGATCGACGAAGGACAAAACAAAACACGACGTCTTCACCAGACAAAGTCTTACTTCCAGACAGAGTTGCGGTCGGTGGGATACTTGTTGAGGTTCTTCAGCAGCTCCAGCAGAGCGAGCTGGATACACTCCTTGGTGGAGACGTTGGTGAAACAGATTAACTCATGGAGAGCTTCTCTGATGTCACGGGACGAGTCCTGGAGGTCGACAAAGATTCATCAATGTGAGAACAAGCAACCAACAAGAGAATACACTGAAGGTTAGTGTGTGTGTGTGTGTGTGTGTGTGTGTGTGTGTGTGTGTGTGTGTGTGTGTGTGTGTGTGTGTGTGTGTGTGTGTGTACCTCCAGCACAGCCAGCACGGTGTCCAGCTGGTCCTCTCTGAGTGTTATGTGTGTAGAGATTTCTCTCAGCACGTGGATGGACTGCAGCCTCACTTCCTCGATCTCGTCGTTGAACATGTCGACCAGGAAGTCCAGACACTTTTCGGCGAAGCTGGCCGACGAGCGGGCGAGCTGACACAACGCCTCCACCGCCGCGATACGGACCTCTGAAATAATATGAAGGAATAACATCGGCTGTGTCTGAACATCACATGTATGCTTTGCTCTGTGTTTCACGTACCAAACATCTCGTCCTCCAGGCCGTGGACGAAGGCGCCGCAGGCCCCCGAGGCGATCAGGTTCACAGTGTTTGTGTCCAGTTTCTCTTTGGGGGCGTCGTCGGCCCACTTCCTGCCTGAGGAAAACTCTCCAGAGGTGAAAAGTTCTTTAGCCCGTTCATGAGCCGTACGCTTCCTCTGCACACGGAAAAAACGGACGAGCAGAAGGTAAACGTCTTGTTGTGCTCACAGAGTTCATATCTGTAAAAACAGACACCTGCAGTCACTCACCCTGAGATCGGACATCAGCTTCTTATCCAAGGTTTGCTCCAGGAAGTGAGGACTGACCTGCAGCATGGAGCCCTGACACACGAGGAAAGATTTCACACAGTGTGTGTGTGTGTGTGTGTGTGTGTGTGTGTGTGTGTGTGTGTGTGTGTGTGTGTGTGTGTGTGTGTGTGTGTGTGTGTGTGTGTGTGTCGTGCCATTCCCTCACCAGTGTTTTGGCGGCCTGCACTCGGACCATCCAGGAGCCATCGCTGACCATGTGACTGATCTTCCCAAATGCGTCATCGACCAGTCGGATCTCCTCATTGGACGACGGGATGGGCACGATGCTGATTGGACAGACAGGACAATGAATGTCAAGTTAGGCATCATCTTTCAGCGATCAGCTTACCAAATCAAAATCTCAACATGACAAATGTAACTCATGTTGTGACACGAGCGGTTTGAGCTTTTCCCTCCTTCCCGCCGTGAGCAGTGAAGTCACTCTGAATTTCTCGGCTCTTCTCACCTCTCTGGGTACAGCTGGCTGAGCACCCAAACCATCTGAACTGCTGCAGAGCGGACCTGCTCATAATCATCTGACAGCAGCCTGCAGGCCTGCAAACACACACACACACACATTTATACACACGAGGAATCTGTCGTAAGAATTTATTTGATTTACTGATTTGGTTTTGGGTCTGTTGTTGTTGTTGTTGTTGTATCATTACTGTATTTTCTTAGGGAAACAATAAAAAGCAGGTCAGCTGTGTTACCTGGTCATAAATGATCTCGTGGATCTTCATTCCTCTCTCGTGCAGCTGCAGCTGGAGAACAAACGTTAGCATGCAGAATGAGATGAGTGACACAGAAACAATCACCGGAACAAGGCTGGATTTTAGTGTCGGCGGTGTCCCACCATGGATTTGAGGGCTCCAGTGCGGACTCTGGGGTCCTGGTCTCCAAAGTAGTCGCTGATGATACTCTGGACGTCCCTCACGCCTCCTGGAGAAACAACAGAATGCAACAGGAGAACAAATCAAAGCACAACAGTGACCCAAAGATGTGAGTTTTCAAGACGTGACTTTAAATATTTGAGTTCTGACTGTAAGGGCAGATTTTTTAAAGATGTATCTGTCCCGGTACATTTAAAAGCATCAAGGATGCTTGATTGAAAACAAACTAATACAAACCCAATGATGTGGCCAGTCCTTCGCTGTCTTTGGTCAGAGGAGAGTCCACCGTGCCGAGACATCCGAGGAGCTGCAGACATTTGTTCCTCACCCCGAAATACGTATCAGACAGATGCTGAGAAGAGGAAAGAGACAAAACACACGAGAGGTTTGATGCTTTGTGCAGGAAGTCCTGTTCAGTCAGTAAAGACTGAATGATGAGCCGTGTGTTTGAAATGTGTGTGTGTGTGTGTGTGTGTGTGTGTGTCACCTTGCAGGCCACCTCGATGAGCCTCTGTCTGACTGCAGGACTCTCAGGCAGTTGTGTACCGATGACCAGCAGAGTGTCCAGCAGCTGAGCGAGGACCTGATGGGACTCTGTGGACAGAGAGTGACACGCTGAGTGTGTGATCAGGTGAGTAGAAAGAATCAAAGGTTGAGACGCGTCAGCGTGTCTCACTCTCATTGCTGAGTGTGTTGATGGCGTCGTCCACGATGCAGTCGGGGCTGAAGCCCTGAGTTTTGGACAGCAGACCCAGCAGAGAGGCGATCTTCAGCCTCACAGAGTTGTCTGTCTCCTGGTGGAGGACAACATCAAAAATGTTCATGAATCCCTCTGTAGATCACAGATTATTCCCACACATCCGCACTCGCAGCTCTTTACCTTGTAGTAATGCTCCAGCAGGATCCTGACCACTCCCTCCACACTCTCCGTCTCTACGGGCTTGCGTGCAAACTGCAGCAGGTACTGCAGAGCGTCGGTGGAGTTGGTGGCCTTGCAGAGGTCGATGTGCAGAGCCGCAGACTTGCTGGGCTTGGACAGACGCAACTTCTTGGCCGGAGTCTCTTCATGAGGAATCTGTGGACAGAAAACAGTCTTTAAGTTCTCACGTACAGATCAGTCAAGCCTGCTGCTATTATTTTTATCATTCCTGTTCTGGACTTTTCTGTGACTCATTCTGGGCGTGTAGTATTTGTGCTGTTATCTTGGGGTTTAAAGTCGATCCACCAGGATGAGTTGGGCAGAATGTGAGACCGACTCAGGCACTTCTGATCAACTCTGACAGTGTCTCTGATTCAATAAATAAAACAGCATCAGACACCAGAGGCTGCTGAACACTTTATGAACTCCTGACCTTTGACCTTTGACTTCAGCAACTTCTCCACAACAGTTACTCTCATATCTCCATTAAAGTTTAGAGTTAGTTATTGTTTTGTTGCCGCTGTACATCTGTGTCGCTCAATTTATCCATATTTATTTATTAGACTGTCCTTAATTTTCAACCTGTCGTGTTTACTTATTTCATATTCTTTGACCTCCTCACAGCATCTGCAGCAGTGATTGATTGATTGATTGATTGAGTGTTTATTTCGAATATGCAAACAAAAATAAAAATAAAGAATAAGGCCAAACATTCAAACATAATGGAAAAGGAGTGAGAAGAAGAACTTTAAATAATGAGTAATACAATACCAAGCTTCATGCAGCTTGTTTAGATATACCTGATTCTTATAAATAGAATATATCCCTGACTTTGTATTACAAAATAAAACCTGCATATATACTTTATACAATACACTCATGCTCACACACAGAGGGGGAAAAGTTAGGACAATCCCAAGGACCCACGACTGTCAGGGGCCCCAAAAAAAATAGGTAAACACCAATAAGATAAAATGATTAAACCACCATCAGCGAGTTTATATATTTCTCAAATATAATAATGAAATTAATTATCTCTTTGTTTCTACGTGTTCTGGCCAGTACAAGTTAAATTACAAAGGCACTGCAGACTGTATACAGTGTGTATGCATGTACCAATCACCAGCAGTAAATATTGTGCTGAAATATGATGAATCATTTCTGTCCAGTGAAAGAAAAGAAGCACAGGTGTAATCACAGGTGTGCCTTCAACAGGTGAGGACACGGTGCAGTAAAACTCAGGTGTGATGGGGTGTTTGTGTGTCAGGTGTGTTCAGGATGTATTAATATTAATAACAGGTGTGTGCTAACAGTTACAGTAACGTTAGACGTCGTTACCTCGCTGGACTTCACGTTACTTTGTTCATTTTAACAGCAGCCAGCGGTCAAACCCACACCTGCCGGTAAACGGTCCATTTATTCGACACAAAGACGCCGAGCCGAACCGAACCGAACCAAGCCGGGCCGGGCCCGTTAGCCGCTTTAGCATTAGCATGAGCTAACGTGCTGAGTTATCCACGGGTCGCTCTCGCGGACATTTCTCATGTTTCATGTTTCTGTTTTTCGGACCTTACCTGCACAACTCTGGAAAACTCCTCATAGACTCTCTTCTTCAGGTGAGCTGCCATGTCCAGGTGAAGACGAAGTCAGCTGACGAGCTAAGCGTTCAACACAAGACGGTCCTTTAACGCTACCCGTAGCTACGGCACCAAAATAAAATCGCGTTTTGTAAATAGGGAATTATCACACTTCCGGGTTTATTGGGGGAAGTAAGGGTTGTTGTGTATACGCACTTCCTGTTAGTTCACAACAACAATGGCGGAAGCAACTTTACAGTGTCGCTGCTCAGTTCCCCTTGCATGCTGCTGTTACTTCCTGTCATTAAAAAATTGACTAACATCTAAAATCAATTTAACCACCACAAACTAAGACAGACGTGGTTTGTAGTGGCTGCGGCTGCAGTCGGGTACTATTGTCATCATGAGGGAAGTAGGCCAAGTCTACAGACTACACGTTAGACACACGTTTTAGATGAACTTGATTGGCAGACGGATTAGACCAATCGCGGATAAGACTGGGAACATTCGATTGGTCTATATTTGTGTCTGTAAGGGAAGTTTGGACGAATGAACCAATAGGCATTCGAGCTGAGGAGGCGGGCTTAATTGGACTATAGATTTGGGTAGTGATGGGTAAATGAAGCTTTTATGAAGCACCGAACCACTTGAGCCAATAGGTGGGTTGCAGTTACGTCATCACGGGAGCGCTCGAATTTGAAGTGGGGGACAACCTGGGCTTGGAGCCATTGAAACCCATTCAAAATTTCATTTTTTCGATCTGACACAGAATGTTTGTAATTAAAGGTAGCCCACTTTAAGTGCGGAATTACTTTTCTAAAGATAGCGTTTTGTTTCCTTGGAAACGGGCGTGGTTTATGTGTTAGTCATTGTTGGTGGACAGGAAGCTCCTGGAAGCGAACGGGGCACCGGCGGGCGCCGTAGCTGGGGAGATCCGTGAGAAGGGCCCGGCGCGTGTGCAGAGTCGCCGCCGCCGACCGCCGTACCCGGTCCCCTCCGTCGTTGTTCGGACAGTTTTTTTCCATTTTTCACCTCTATGGACGATTACCTTAGGTACTCGGTAGTAACCCTTTCCCTTCTCTCGGTTAGACCGATTGGAACAGCCAAAAACTGCACAAAATTGAGGCATTGTGGAAGCTGAAAACACTGTGATATCAATGGGCTGTGCTACCAGTTGACCACCACTTAAGGTTCGCGCGCAGACGTGACGTAACGTGCAACCCACCTATTGTTTCGAAAATGGGTTCATTACTCGAAGCTTCAGTTATGGTGACCTCTCCTGGCGAAGTGCCAGGCTGCAGTCAAATTAGGTTAGTTGGTGGACAGGAAGTTTTTAAATTACACACGCACACTGATTGTCCTATTCACAAATAAAGAGAGGGTGATTATGTAGGATGGGGGGCAGTCAAAGATTTTTATTGAGATACATTATTTTTTCAACACTTTTTGGATTGAGTCGGTTTCTTTTTATGCTGACAATTTCTCCACATTTTGAAAACACTCGTTCACAAGGAACTGATGAGGCAGGTGCGCATAAAAATTGTTATAAAGTGTTGAAGGCACTCAAATTCAAAACTGTCTCGATCTGTCACCTGTCAGAGCGGAGACGAGGCAGTGCCATTCATTCACCTGATTGGACCGCGAACCAGTCAGGTGATTCATTCTGGCAACGAAGCAGTTTCTGCTTCGGACGTCATATGTCACGTGTTTTTTTTCGCACCAAAGCAAGCTTCGAAGCAGTGCTTCTATGGAATTGTAGTCCAGGGTTTGAAGCACGTATCGAAGCTTCAGTGTCGCGCTGCCATCACTACTTCCTGTTAGTTCACAACAACAATGGCGGAAGCAACTTTACAGTGTCGCTGCTCAGTTCCCCTTGCATGCTGCTGTTACTTCCTGTCATTAATAAATTGACTAACATCTAAAATCAATTTAACCCCCACAAACTAAGACAGACGTGGTTTGTAGTGGCTGCGGCTGCAGTTGGGTACTATTGTCATCATGAGGGAAGTAGGCCAAGTCTACAGACTACACGTTAGACACACGTTTTAGATGAACTTGATTGGCAGACGGATTAGACCAATCGCGGATAAGACTGGGAACATTCGATTGGTCTATATTTGTGTCTGTAAGGGAAGTTTGGACGAATTAACCAATAGGCATTCGAGCTGAGGAGGCGGGCTCAATTGGACTATAGATTTGGGAGTTGATCCGTTTTGCGCACACATAAAGACATTCTTGGAAAGGTTTTGTCTGTCTCCAAATTGAAAATAAGAGAGATTGTACATCTTCAGACTGGCCAGTGCGGAAACCAGATTGGTGCTAAGGTTAGTAACATTTTATTTGTTTTTAAACACTACATTGAATCGTTTTGTTTCAGAATCACCGTGTTCTTTGCTCTTGCTGCCGGTGATTTGTGCCCCTAAGCGTCGCAGAAACCAAACGTCATGACTGTTTAATTTATCTTTCTGACCGCAGTGCGTCGAATTATGGACGAAAAAAACATGTTAAAGTGTTTTTATTTTTAAAAAAAATCAGTTTTCTGGACGTTGGTATAAACTGATTTCTGTAACGGTTCCCGCCTCGCCGGTAGTAGGCGCTCTTGGCAGTTAGTGACGTAGCAAGGCATTTTCAAACTATGAGTTATGAGTCGGTTAATACAATAAACGGATCAAACGAATTTTATGTTGCTTAGTAAGTAGTCGATTACTTTTTTTTTTTTTACGACATTAATCTTATGACGCAGCGTTAAACGTTACAAAGTGGACCGTTGGTATAAACTGACTTTTGGAACGGTTCCCGGCTCGCGAGGCCCAACTGTGCAGTGTTTTGGGCCGGCTTCTGCCGCTGTTCAAGCGCATCTCCGAGCAGTTCACAGCCATGTTCAGGCGCAAAGCTTTCCTCCACTGGTACACCGGCGAGGGTATGGATGAGATGGAGTTCACAGAGGCAGAGAGCAACATGAATGACCTGGTGTCTGAGTACCAGCAATACCAGGATGCCACTGCTGAGGAGGAGGGAGAGTTTGAAGAAGAGGAGGGTGAGGAGAAGCTGGCTTAAACGTACCTTTTACAAAGTTCTGCTGTTTTAAATGTTACGTTCAAAGTTTTATTTTAAATTAAATTGTTATTAATGAATAAATAATTATTTATTCTTTAGTCTGATAAGTGTTTAGTCTATAAAATGTCATAAAATAGTGAAACATGTTTATTCAGTTATTCCTCACGTTGGAGAAGCGTCCAAAAAATGAATAAGTTATGAAAGTAGTGTTTCTGTTTCAGTTATTATATATTATACTTAATCTGGTTCATTTTCTAACGCAGTGTTAAAACACTGTGGATTAAAGTTAAATGTACAATTATAACACAAATAAATACACATACCAAGAAACTTTTTGTGACTGATTTATTTTAATTTAGTTCATGCAACACAGCCATGTTTATTAATAAAGTTCACAAATCCCTTTTCAAATGAATAAGAAGGATCATGAAAACACAACACAGCTCAGCCCAGATTAAACCTTCACACAAAGGAAAGAAAAGTTTTAAAAGCAGCAGGTCAGTTATGTCCAGTGCAGCTGGAGCTTCAGTGTGTGGAGGCTTGTAAATATTAAGGTGAGCTGCTCTGTCTGTTCCTCTATAACTGCTGCTGTGACGTATAGATGATTATTTTAGTTGAGACTTGGAATTATTTGATATTCAGATGTGAAATGCCAAAAATATAAATAAAAATAACAGTTAAAATAGTCACACTTGAGGAACATCCACAAACTTTAGGCGCGTTGCCGAGAATGATCTGTTTGTGCACAAATTCAACTAATAAAATTAAAACTAATTTGGCATTAAACTACTTTACCTCTTTGCTCTGATCTTTCCAGTTTATGTTTTAAAACTCCTGATAAAAATACAGTATCTGACCCCAAATCAAACATATTTGTGGTCTGATAAATTCTTAAATCAAAAAGTAGAGAAACTCGTCTCGAAGCCAGAAATAACACGAGAACAGACACAGTGATCGACAATCAGCTGACCTCTCAGAGCTCGATGCCGGCTGCAGATGTCTTGGCTCTCTTGCGGTCTCCTTTCCACGTGAAGAATCCCGCGATGAGCACCATGACCGGCAGGGCCACGCAGAGCACGATGCGGCTGATGGGCAGGTAAGAACAACCTGAACAATCTGAACAACCTGCGGCAGGTGAAGTGATCTGCACAGGTGGAGGATCTTCACACAGGAAGGCAGACATGAAGTCCAGAAACACCACCGTGCTGTTTTCTCTGGTGTTCACCTGACACCTCCACCTCCTGTTGTCGTCTTCCCGCCGGAGCTTTGTGACCAGGGTGATGTTGCAGTGACTGTGGACAGTCAGCTCGTACCTGAGAAATAACACACACCTGTCATTCATCAGAAGTTGAATACACTGAACATCTTTGACATTTTCTGATTTGACTGTTTTGAATGCAGTAGTTTTAGGATAAGGACTCATCACGTGTTGAAACAAAGTGGTAACATTTAAAATGAACAAATAATCTTGTAAAAACAATAAAATGTCTCAACATTTGATGAGTTTTCTTTTGACCTAATCCCACACACACTGGAAATATTCTTTCAATTGTTAGGAATGGCACAAATAAGACTCCTCGTACTTTAATCTTCACTACAAGGTCAAACTGATTTAAAGTTAGACCTGAGTGTTGACCTGCTGTCTTTGTGCAGCCTGCTGCCATCCTCCCCCACCCATCCGAGGTTGAAGCTGCTGGAGAAAGACTTGCAGTTGCCAGCGTCGTAGAAAGTGAACAGGACACAGTTCAGGGTGAGGTTTCTTCCAGGCTGCAGGTCAGTGATGGTGGAGGCTGAAGTGATGGTGAGGAGGGAGAGGTAAACCTCAGTGTTGATGCCTGCTTGGCTCAGGCAGGCATAGGAGTTGGCGTCGCTCTCCCTGAGGTCACGGAGGCTGAGGTCACAGCTGGACGTGAGGGACATACGGGTGGCTCGGTCTGAGTCCGCCTTCACCTTCCCTCGGCTGACCTCCTCGGTGTACTCCACCGTGCCTCCTTTGTAGGAGGTCCAGGTGACGAGGGAGCAGTTTGAGGAACTCAGTTTGGTGCATGGCAGGACGGCGTCCTCTCCGAGTCTGTGGTACAAAAACACTGCCTCTTTTTCACACCTGACACCTGGAAAGACGAAATCAAATTTAAATAAATCCCAGCCAGACTCATCATTGTATACTAATGATAAAATCAGTGTGTAGTTTTGTCTCTTTACATAGAATCAGGGTATTCATTTGTCGTATTATATAATACATATCATTGAGTTAAAAACCCTGAAGCCTGCTGTTAACTAACAGTTAGGGTTCAAACTCTCATATGTTAGTAGCGGTCGGACTTCTCGTATGTCAATAACTGTGTGTGTTCAAGCTTTGAATAAAGTTCATCAACCCTGAAGACCAGGAGACCTCCAAGGATCCGATCCGAGTCACAGAGACAAACCTGACAAACAGCAGAACACGTCAAACCTGAACTGACGGTAAGCACTGTGATCTGTTGGTTCACTAGACGTATACAGGACTCATGTGGTCTCCTGGGGTTGGGGTCTTTTTCTTCTTTATCGTAAACAGCTGTGGAATTTGTCACAAGCTGTATTTCAGGTTTTAAACTGGTCATTTTATAAGAAATCACTGTATAGTTGAGTCGGCCTTTTTATACCGTAGCCTAAACGTATTTCAGGTTTAAATCATTTAATTTAATACATGGATGAATGTGACGTGTTGTAAAAGTGCATCCAGAAAAATGTTACATAAATGCAAGCTGAGCACAGGAGCATGACGCAAATTGGACACCAATGGAAGACAACTCGAGACATGATTTTATTTCAACATCCAGACAAAAAATGTAAATGATAATGATCCTGGCAGAGGTCGATACCAGAGAAGCAGTTCAATTAAGCAAACTAATCTTTGAAGGGGAGAGGCAGTAATCCAACGTCCATAAATCAAAGTCCAAGACAACATATTGAACGATGACTGGAATATTTCACACATGAACAAAGAGACAGAATAAAACAACTGGTCAGAGGAGGAAAGTTCATCACAGATGAACCACATCAGGGCCGGGCAGACGATCAGTCAGAATCAGAATCAGAATCAGAATCAGAAGTAGTTTATTATTCCCAGTAGGGAAATAGTTTTTGTTATCGCAGCTCCCAAACGGTAAGTGATAGCAAGAAAACAGTATTAGGAAAACAAAACTTTAACAATACACCCTATACAATATCCTATTTTAAACAATATATACACACTACATACACATGTATAAATAACAGTTAAATAGAAGCAGTGACAGTAAAAAATAAAAAACAAGTAGCAGTGAGGTAACAGTGAGTCTGTCCAGCAGCTCATGGAGCGGGTGGGAGTCATTGTCCAAGATGTCCTGCACCTTAGACAGCATCGTCCTTTCCAATAGTCAGTGAGTCCATCTGTACCCCCACAACATCACCGGCCCTACGGACAAGTCTGTTTAACCTGTTGGCTTCAGCTGCCTTCAAACCGCTGCCCCAACGGCACAGAAGACAGCGCTGGCCACCACCGACTCAGAAGACAGAGGCGGCTCTGAGCCTTCCTGTAGACAGCTTCAGTGTTCTTCCTCCAGTCCAGTTTGTTGTTCAAGTACTTGTACTCTTCCACCATGTCCACCGAGGCCCCCCGGATGGAGGTAGGGGTTACCTCTGTTTTTCTCCTTGGTCTCTGTCACACTGAGCTGTAGATGGTTTAGCTCACACCATGTAACAAAGTTCTGGACTGTTGCCCTGTACTCGGTCTCCTCTCCACCGCTGATACATCCGACTATTGCAGAGTAATCAGAATACTTCTGAAGGTGGCAGGACTCTGTGCAGGAGCTGAAGTCTGTGGTGTACAGGGTGAACAGAAGAGGAGACAGGACAGTCCCCTGTGGAGCTCCCATGTTGGTAACCACTCTGTCTGACACACAGCGCTGCAGACAAACATACTGTGCTCTGCCAGTCAGGTAGCTCACAGTCCAGGACACGAGGGAGGTGTCTGCCTGCGTAGTCTTTAGTTTCTCACTCAGCAGGGCCGGACAGATGGTGTTAAAGCCACAGGAGAAGTCAAAGCTGCCTTGTCCAGATGGGTGTAGGTTCGGTTCAGCAGGAAGATGATGGCGTCATCCACTCCCAGGTGGGGCTGGGAGGCGAACTGAAGAGGGTCTGTAAAGGGTTTCACCATGGGTCTGAGTTGCTCCAGCACCAGTCTCTCCATCGTCTTCATGATGTGCGATGTCAGAGCCACAGGTCTGTAGTCATTGGGGTCGCTGGGGCTTGGCGGTTTTTTCAGACCTGGCAGGAACAAAGGCATGATGTACAACTCCAATGTGTTTTGCACACGTCTGTCAGTCCAAAGAAAGACCACAAACCACCACTTTGCCACCATTATACAGTACTTATCAGTTTGTATTTGTCCTCTCTGATTCACAGCACAGTCTGGTTCTGATGATGCTGGACATGGATCACATGTTGATGGTTCTCCTGGTGTTGCTCTGGAGCTCAGGTAGGACTCAGACAGAACCTGAAAGGTGACTGTTGCTGTCCATCTGCATGGATCTGTAAACGCAGCAGCCATTGACCATGAACCAGGTTTCAGCATCCATGTAATAAGACACATTGTACTGAAACGACTTCCTCAGAAACAGTTGAAACTCGGTCCATACCATTCTTAGATGACTTTGTTGTGGCCCATCACTTCCAGTTTGTCTCTAACTGGTTCTCAAACTTCTGAAGGTCTGGCCTGATGTACTTAACGGACCATAACTCTTCAATGCTTCATTGGATCGCAACCAAATTTGGGCATCCCCTTGTGTCCTTTGATAAAACACCAGCATATATTCTGAATTCTGGGTAGTATCTTCATGTGGTCATGACATGAGTCACCAGCACTTCTTGTTGGGGCTCTTTCAGAAGCTGGTCTGAGCGGCAGCAGATGCAGCAGCTTATGTTAATGTTTATTTTCTGCTTTTCTAAATCAGGTTTTCGGGCAGAAGAAGTCCACGATCACGCTGGTATGTAGAAAAATCTAGAAATGTTGAATTACATGACAGAAAGTGACTGTTTGATTTTTCTTCTGGACTCACTGATGACTCTCTGGTTTCTGTTCAGAAGATGTCAGGTTGGTGGGAGGACACAGTCGCTGTGCAGGAACACTGGAGGTGAAGCTGAAAGAGTGGAGGCCAGTGTCTAGCTATGACTGGACCCTGAAGGAAGCAGCTAGTGTCTGCAGAGATCTGGACTGTGGCTCTGCTGTGTCTATACAATGGACAGTGGAGCCCATAGACAGATCTGTGTGGAGGATCAAATCTAGCTGTCTTCAGTCTGGATCTACTCTGAAAGACTGTGTAGAACCATGGGTGTCTACCTCCACCTTTAATCTTACCTGTTCAGGTAAGTCCATCAGTGATCTAGGCTTCACCAGGCTTCAGTTTCTGCAAAACGACTCGAGCAGGCAACTGAGGAGAGATGATTGGAGAGTTTCTCCCCACCCTGGCATAGGGAGTCAGTGTTGTTGATGTGTGTAGGTTTGGCTGGGAGGACCAACAGTTCAGTTTCAGAGAGGTTCAGCTGGAGGTGGTGGGGCGATTTCTGAGAGGCATTCAGAGACCCTGGAATTTTTTTTTGTTATTTCCCTGAATAATAATAAAGTGATGATTCTCTCTCTCTGCAGACTCTGTCCGGCTGCTGAACGGGACTAGTCTGTGTTCAGGCAGACTGGAGGTCAAGTCTGACCAGTCTGACCAGCGCTGGTCCTCAGTGTGTGAAGCTGACTTTGACCAGCAGGATGCACAGGTGGTCTGTAGGGAGCTCGGCTGTGGGGCTCCTTCAGTCCTCCAGGGGGCGCTCTATGGAGAAGTGGAGGCTCCAATGTGGACCAAAGAGTTCCAGTGTGGAGGCCATGAGTCTGCTCTCCTGGACTGTGGAAGCTCAGGATCAACTAGAAACAGCTGCTCACCTGGAAAAGCTGTTGGACTCACCTGCTCAGGTAGAAGAGGAGCTGCAGCTTTGATTTGGTTCATCTCTGTTCTGATCAAACTCACTTTGCTCTTTGACTGATGACTCTCTGGTTTCTGTTCAGAACCTGTCAGGTTGGTGGCAGGACACAGTCGCTGTGCAGGAACACTGGAGGTGAAACAAGGAGGCTGGAGACCGGTGGATGGCTTTCGCTGGACCCTGAAGGATGCAGCTGGTGTCTGCAGAGATCTGGACTGTGGCTCTGCTGTTTCTGCAGAGAGGGCAAAGGAGTCCTCAATCAGACACATGTGGAGGATCAAATCTGACTGTGTTCAGTCTGGATCTGCTCTGAAGGACTGTGTAAGACCATGGTTGACTTCCTCCATTTTCAATCTCACCTGCTCAGGTAAGTCCATCAGTGATGTCATCTCTGACAGTAATGTTTCCAGTGTGTCCCTTCCTCTGTCTCAGTCAGTGGTTTGCATTGGACTGAACTGTAAAGTTAGAGAGGTGGTCTGTTCCCAAAAGTTCCCTGGTACAAACCTCTCATAGACTGCCGACCTTCACCTGACCTGATCAGGTTCAAGTTGAATTAAAAAGGTGTATGGGTTACGTTGCATTCAAAAACTGTCTAAACTGTAATTAAACTTGAAATCTTTAAACTCCGAAATGTACCAGAACCTTGTTTACTTGTTCTCCAAGGTACTCTGCTCGAGGAGTGATTGTCCGTGACTGTGCTGTCATGTCTCTCCAGGCCAACAGGGGGCAGACGTCACAAATACAGATGGACACTGAACTGTGGCTGTCACTGGTTTCAACAGGAGGACGTCTGAATCAGATGGAGTGAAGGGAGCTGAAAAATAAATGTTTCTCCTGGAGACACTGCAGAGCGTTTGTTTACTCTGTTTGAAACCTTGCACGATTAATTGGATAAAATATTTTCTGAACAAGAACTTTTGGTTTCATATTCCCTGAAGAATATTCAAGCAACTGGGAGACATTGAATATTTAAATGTGATTTCAGTATTCAGAGACCGATTACATAACACATCAATTAGTTATTCAATATAACAGATGTATGATGTATAATTCACATTGTATATCATGTCTCACCCTGTCCTCTTCCTCCAAGATTAAATAAACTCTAAACTGTGTAAATGTAGAGTGTGTCTGACAGACGTTATCACTGACACTGCAGCAGCACAGAGACTCAACAAAGTCAGTCAAAGGCAGCTGGAGGTTGCCGAGCAACCAGGGTCAGCTGCAGGTCAGAGCAGTTAACTGCAGCTGTGCTCTGTCTGTGTGCGAGTGACTGCTGAGAGACACAGAAAATCTCTAAATGAAGCACCTCCAACTAGTGGACGCTAATGCCAAACGGTAGGTGGTATCAAAAAGCCCAAATGAGCGTGAGCATCCTCATCTTGTCGACCATGTGGATGCTGAATTTCAGTGTGTGAAGTTAAAAACTGTGACCTGGGCAGAGACAGAAAGAACACACCGATGCTGCAGCATTGGGAGCAATTCGGGGTTCAGGATCTTGCTCAAGGACACTTCGGACATGCAGGCTGGAGAAGCTGGGAAATGAACTGTTGATCATCTGATTAGTGGACGGGCTGCTGTCCTTCCTGAGCAGCAGATGCAGATGTTTGGGGATTGGGGACAGCTGGCTTGCCTTGCAAGATGACCATGACAGTCAGCACCTAAGCTACCCTTAGGTATTTTGAACTAACTGAACTAATGAAGCAGTTGTGGCACAAGCTAATGGTACCAATGTGTTCGGCAATCAGGTAGCACGTAAACGCAGATGAAGCCAAGCCAAAGGCCAGAGGGAATATCCTCTGGAAGAACAGCATTCAGAGTTCAGAGACTGGTGGAAGACGCACAATTCTTGTTGGCCAAAGAAAACACTGGACACACAACTGACAGAAAAACAGTTTTATTACAAAAGTATAGAGCAAAGTTCACTCAGAAAACTAAAGTTGTTTCTTTTTCTATTAAAATATTTTCTGTTTCACAGATTCCAGTGAAGTCTGACGCATCTGAACTGTGAATAAAGTGAAGAGTTACAACAGACCCAAACATCAGTGCTAGCTCTTTTCACTGAGACTAAAGCAGCGGGTCCCAACCCACGAGCCCTCCAATGGGTTCTCGTCGTGTTGATCTCAGTGGGAACAGCTAAAGATGCTAACAGGACAGGTTTGTCGTGTAACTCATCTCACAGTGCTGAGATTATGAAATGATTCACTCATGTTGTAGCAGAAAAATCAAAGTGCAGTAATGAAAGCTAGCATGATCCCGGAGTATGAGGCAAGAATTACCTGTGTGATCCCAAAAGTAGTAACAAAGTGGAAGCCATCATGTCACGAATATTCACAACAAAAATCAAACCTAATGATCTCACAAAAACAAAAATCTAAAATACTACTAATAGACACAAAATTAAAGACAAAATTTCTCTTCTGCATCGTTTCTTCGTCCTCGACCAAAACAAATCAACTAAAGATGAAGTCAGTGTTTCAGCATCAACAACTTAGTGCAATCAGTGTTATAACAAGACGTCAAGTCAACTTCAAACCAAAGAGTTTCACTGCTGAAGTTTCACACAGGCAGTCTGCTGGTAAAGATCATGTTGTTCTCAGTCTTTCATCACATGTGGAGTCCCTCAGGGAAGCATCCCGGGACTTCTGATGTTTGTATTACGCCTAATGTAGATTTAAAAAGGTCCAGCAAGAACTGCAATGTTTCTACAGTAGCCCAGAACCGACCAGCCACCACAGTTTCTCCTTCATGTTACAAAGGGTGAGGTGAGGTGGTTCCACCAGTTCCTACAGACCGGACCTTTAAAGGAACATTTAAATATGTAGGTACTATTCTTTGCACAGAGGTGTGATAGCTGCTCCGTCACATTTTCCGGAACTATACAAGTGCTTATAATTTTAACACGACCACATGAACTCTGAACGTTCTCTCTGTTCCCATTACTAGAAGATTATACTGAGTGCTAGTTTATTGCCTTAATACGTCACAAATTTGAATAGGTAAAAAAAAGGACGCTGCAGCCCTGGGTCCACGATTATCTTAGCACAGATTAGAAACGTGTGTAGAGAATATGCTGGTACTTTTTCATTTTCTAGCCCTTTTTTTTTTTTCCCGGCACACAAAACAAAGTTGCAGCAGTTTGGTATTAATTTGGGCTGCAGCTGCAGGTTTGGTGTGGTTCAGTTATGAACTGAATGTTTTTGGTCGGACAAACGTGAGGAAATAAAAACATCAACTCAAAACACCTGTTAGTTGCAGCTTGAGCACTAAACACAGAACAAATAGAAACAAACATTTAAATTCAAGTAAACATGAACTTTGCTGAGTTGTGCATTTGATCTTGGTGATTCACTTTAGTCATTTTGAATTGCTGTTCTGAGTTTGCACAAAAGAATCTGCACCTCACAGTATCATCACTGTAACGAGACCTGAAAAACATTTAATCCATCAAACCTGAAGTTTGAACTTCTCGTTAGAGAAATCTAACGGGATAGATCTAATGAGACTTTTGGACTAAAGGAAACAGTTTGGATTTCAGGTGTGAAGGTAAATGTGTGATTGACAGGTGTCGCCCCAATCACCTGAGGCTGGGGGCGGGGCT
>CM014090.1:922121-977121 GCA_004119915.2 Collichthys lucidus | reverse complement strand
AGCAGGACGTGAACATGCCTGAAGAACACACAGAAGTACTGACTGTTAGAAGTATTCATACTGTTACTAGTATTAATACTGCGTTTTATTGTACAGTAAATTCAATCCACAGACAGAGGGGTGTGGAAACACTCTCCTGCAGCAGACAGGAGGTGTGACAGGTGTCCCCATGCTCGGGGTCTTTCTTCACATGTTGAACTTTTCTTTGCAGAGAAAATAAAAAGCGTGTCGGCCGGCAGAAGTCTCAGTTTCATTCTTCACCAGCAACAGAAACTTTCCACAACAGATCGCAGACGTTTGATTTTACTTTCGTTTTCTTTGACCACACACACACACACACACAGCAGGTCATGTGACGTCCTGCGGGTCAGGACTCGTCTTTATAATTCACAATGTCAACCAAAATAATTTGAGGGAAAACTGAAAACCGGCGAGGTTTTCTAATTCTTTATTACAATGTGTGAGTGTGTGGTTCAGTCTTTGTATCGTTGTGTGTTCCTGTAGTTTCACGTTAACTCAGCCGGTCCTGGACGAGCTCGGCTCTGTTGAAGAAGTTTGTCTCTGTCTGTGATAATATAATAATATATATTATTATATCAGTACAACATGACAGCTGCGTGTTCTGATCCGCAGAGGTACAAACTGAAAATGTAATGTTTGAATGTTAAAGGCTGTTTCTCTGTCAGAGTCTTACAGGCTGACTCTAAATAATAAATAAACTTGTTGTTGTGATGTAAAGTTCACTCCTCATGCCACACACACACACACACACACACACACACACACACACACACACACACACACACACACACACACACACACACACACACAGCCTGCTGAGCTCCAGGTTAACAGGTGATCTGCTCAGCGGGGAGCTGCTCCACCGTGAAGCCGACATTCCGTTCACGGAGCCCGGCCTGTGGAGCGGGAAGTCCCGCCCCCCTCCTCCTCCCTCCGGAGCTGGAGCTAGCAGCAGGCTAACGGCGCTAGGCTAACATGAAGCTAGTGAAAAGAGTTGAGGGAAGGGTGAAGAGTGACACAAACACGGACCGACAGCTGACCCGGGTCAGACTAACCCGGGTCAGACTAACCCGGGTCAGACTAACCCGAGTTAACTTCACCAACAAGCAGCCAGCAAACAACTAGAAGCGTCTTACCTGTTAGTGACAGGCTGCTACGGCTAGCAGTCAGCTAACTAACTCACTAACTAACTCACTAACTAACTCACACACACACACACACTGCTAGTTAAAGTTAACTCTAACTCAGCTGGTTTAAAGTCGATGCAGCATGATGAGTCAGCAGTTTGTCCAACTAACACGGAGAGAGACGAAGTGAACAACAACAACACAACCAGGAAGACACACTCACACACACACACAGGCACACACTCATACGCACGCGCGCACACACACACACACACATCAATTCGAATAAAATCAATTAAAACATGTGCAAAGAAATTAAATCTGCATAAAAGTCCATAAGAAGTAAAGTTTGTTTTTCTATAAATAGGATAATAATAATACTAATAATAATAATAATACTAATAATAATAATAATAATAATAATACATTTTATTTCATAGGCGCCTTTCCGTCACCTAAGGACACCGTACAATAAATAAAAGTAGAGCAAATAACACACAAACAAAAAGTAAAACCATAAAGTACCAAACTACAATAATACAACGTTAAAAACAAACATATATAACTACACATGAAACATTAATGGTGCGGTCTGTCAGATATTCATCAGTCACTTTTCCATATATAAATCCAGTTTCTACAACCGTGGGAAGTTATGAAGTCACTGAGCTCAAGTGTTGAAATCATGTAATCATCATCGGTCAACAACACTGGGACCTACTCGGCTCCTCCTGCCCGAGAAGGAGGCTGCTTTCCTGGGGGAGGTGAGCCGTAGAGTCCGTGTGGAGGACTGACCTTAACGACCCACAGGTGTCCGCAACGACCCACAGGTGACCTCAGTGACCCACAGGTGTCCTCAGTGACCCACAGGTGTCCTCAACGACCCACAGTCGACTTCAACGACCCACAGGTGTCCTCAGTGACCCACAGCCGACGACCCACAGGTGACCTCAGTGACCCACAGGTGTCCTCAACGACCCACAGGTGTCCTCAACGACCCACAGTCGACTTCAACGACCCACAGGTGTCCTCAGTGACCCACAGTCGACTTCAACGACCCACAGGTGTCCTCAGTGACCCACAGGTGTCCTCGACGACCCACAGGTGACTTCAACGACCCACAGGTGACCTCAGTGACCCACAGGTGTCCTCAACGACCCACAGGTGTCCTCAACGACCCACAGTCGACTTCAACGACCCACAGGTGTCCTCAGTGACCCACAGTCGACTTCAATGACCCACAGGTGACCTCAGTGACCCACAGGTGTCCTCAACGACCCACAGGTGTCCTCAACGACCCACAGTCGACTTCAACGACCCACAGGTGTCCTCAGTGACCCACAGGTGTCCTCGACGACCCACAGGTGACCTCAGTGACCCACAGGTGTCCTCAACGACCCACAGGTGTCCTCAGTGACCCACAGGTGTCCTCGACGACCCACAGGTGACCTCAGTGACCCACAGGTGACCTCAGTGACCCACAGGTGTCCTCAACGACCCACAGGTGTCCTCAACGACCCACAGGTGTCCTCAGTGACCCACAGTCGACTTCAACGACCCACAGGTGTCCTCAGTGACCCACAGGTGTCCTCGACGACCCACAGGTGACTTCAACGACCCACAGGTGACCTCAACGACCCACAGGTGACCTCAGTGACCCACAGGTGACCTCAGTGACCCACAGGTGACCTCAGTGACCCACAGGTGTCCTCGACGACCCACAGGTGACCTCAGTGACCCACAGGTGTCCTCAACGACCCACAGGTGTCCTCAGTGACCCACAGGTGTCCTCGACGACCCACAGGTGACCTCAGTGACCCACAGGTGACCTCAGTGACCCACAGGTGTCCTCAACGACCCACAGGTGTCCTCAGTGACCCACAGGTGTCCTCAACGACCCACAGTCGACTTCAACGACCCACAGGTGACCTCAGTGACCCACAGGTGTCCTCGACGACCCACAGGTGACCTCAGTGACCCACAGGTGTCCTCAACGACCCACAGTCGACTTCAACGACCCACAGGTGACCTCAGCACAGCTGCTCCCTGCTCCTTCTGGAAAAATCTCTTCTCAAAATAACATGGGAGTGTATGAGGCTGAGAAAGGGAGCGGTCAGTCAGTTAGTGACAGCTTCAACAGCGTTATCACTGCAACCGCCTCAAATTTCCATACGTTTCTAGCTATAAATGATTTCTGTAGCTTCACATTTGAGGCCACAGTCGCAGTTCACAAATTTATTTTTCGACGACTTTTTCTCTCCCTCTCCACTCTAGCTCTGTAAAGTTCTCGCAATACACACCCATTCATTTTTTGGCGGTTTTTGGCAAAACTGTTTGCCGAAACTCTTAGAAAAGTCATAGCACACCATTCCCGGCCCAGCCGGTCGGTTTGGAACCCGTTTTGTGTGTGTGTGACAAAAACTCTGGCAGCTTGTTCTGTCTGTGTCTGTGTGTGTGGTGTGTCTGTCTCTCTATCTATGTGTCTGTTTTTTTTTGTCTGCAAGAGACAAGAATAAAATGGCCGACATTAAAAATGTAGTCTTGATAGTCTGACATCATACACAAACTTAAATAAAGTTAGTCAAAGGCATGCTAGAGGTTGCCAAGCAACCTGGGTGAGCTGCAGGTCAGAATAATTAGACACAGGTGCTCCATGCAGCCTGTCTGTCTCACTGAAATGCACAGTATATGTCTGAATGATCCCCCTCGAAGAGGGCCAAAAACAACCTATAAGGTATGCCTCAAACCAAAATGTGAAATGACCAGAAGAATGCTTGTCTTGTGTATAATGTCTGTGCCAAGTTCCAGGTGAAAATTGTATAAACTTTGGCCTCAAGAGTCAGAGCAAGCACGTGTGGTGCCTCCTCCTTCTGGAAAAATCCCTTCTCAAAATAACATGGGAGTCTATGAAGCTGTGGGGGGGAGTAGGCGATCAATTAGCGTGTAGCGAGCCAAAACTATAACAGAGACAGCTTCAACAGTGTCATCACTGCGACCACCTCGGATTTTCCTACGTTTCTAGCTATAAATGATTTCTGTAGCTTCACATTTGAGGCCACAGTCGCAGTTCACAAATTTATTTTTCAACGACTTTTTCTCTCCCTCTCCACTCTAGCGATGACATCACGCACTTTAGCTCTCGAAAGTTCTCGCAATACACACCCATTCATTTTTTGGCGATTTTTGGCAAAACCGTTTGCCGAAAACGGTCGTTTCGATGCCCGTTTTGTGTGTGTGCGACAAAAACTCTGGGAGGAGATGCGAGACAAAAAAAGGGCGTAAGAATAATAAGCAGAAAAAGAAAACTAAGCGTGGGGGATAACATATAGTGTGCGCTTTCAGGCACACTCAACTATAATCAATATTTCAGAATAATTCAATCTCAATATTGGTGGGAAATTATTCTGATCCAAATTTCAGCCCATCATTCCTCCCTGTGATTATTTCCAGGATAAAATGAATTAACCCCTAAGCTAGCTTCGTAAAAGTGAATAAATATAACAATGAGCCAGTTTTTTGAACAGATCCCGCCGCTTCCTTCCTTCCTCTCTGCACCGTGACCCACCTGAAGTTTAAAGACTCGTCAGTTCGGACGCGTACAGTGTTGTTGAAAGAAGAGAAGTTTGTCACATTCAGAGCTAAAACTGATTTTCATCTGCAGGTTATTTTCTCTGTGGATCCATTGATGAAGCTTATCGTTACAACTGAGTTTGTTTAAGATGAACATGAAGACAGAATAAGTCAATGAGGCACTGGATGGACGAAATGTCTTCAAGAAACTCACGATACGATCTACGATAACCTTTGTTGACCCACTGGATGCCAGTCAAGGCCTCAGCGGCTCCACAGAGGTAAATCTCCTCTTGGATGAGACGCCGAACATCGTCCAGTTTTCTCCGATAACCTTTGACAGATACTATAATGAATCAAAGCTGTCAGATAAATGGAGGGAAGACGAACCGAAACAAAGAACAGGACGAGCTTTATTCTTTATTCTTCTGTCATCTGCATGAAAACATAAAGAGCCCCCTCCACCCTGAAATCAAACACATTCTGGTTGATGTATGATGATAGTTTTATTGCCATAAACAGTGTAGGAAAAAAATGAACAAAAAAAGAAAAAAAAAAGTTAAAACAGCCGATTTTATTCTATAGTACAGTCAAGCAAATAAAACTGTTTATCAGCGACACAAACGTTCTCAAAGCGACCGAAAACCACCGACTGAAGCTTCAAATCCCGATCACCCGATCCTCTACAGACCCGATCCGGATCCTGATCCACACTGACGCACCTGAAAACATTCACCTGGACCAGGTTCAGTATGCACAGATTACAGTTTGAACTACAGACAGAAGAGAGTACTTCACTGGACGAGAAGAATTTGGACTTGGATGGTCAGAAACTTGTTTTTGTTGGTTTGTTTTTAATCAATGTTACAAAAGGTGGCAGTCAGCTTCTACAGGAACTGAAATCAACAAAACAGCAACAAAAAAAAAAAACTTGAAATTTTCTTCTTTTCTGTTGGGGACACGACGCGTTAGTGCCACCGTCTGGTCAGGAGTATGTGGTGCTGATTTAAATGAATCAGGACTGCAATCAAAGACAGATGGAAGAAGGGAAGAGGTCGAGAACAGAAAGAGGTGAAGAAAAAGGGGGCAAAAGGAAGGGAAATAAAATTAAGCATAACAGGGAAGAAAAACATTTTTCACGTCTCTCCTCCTTCCTCACATTTCCCTTTTTATTCCCCTTCTTCCCTCTTTCACTGCCTCCCTCTATGATCGCTGCCCCCTCATCCTGAACTCAAACAGCTCCTGATGTGACATGATGACATGATGGATGAAAACTGGAAAGAAGAAGAAGACCAATGGAAAACACAGCCGAGGAAAGACGAGATCAGAGAGGAGGAAATTCAATTCTCACTGCTGCTAACGGCCGGACCGGGTCAGCAGCCGGACCGGACCCGGCCGGAGCACAGTCTCTGAGACCAGATTGTGGCGCCACCTTCTGTCTCGTTTTGGTTCTGAAACGTTAAAAAAAGACGAAAAAACAAACGAGAAGAAAGAAGAAGAAGAAGAAGAAGAAGAAGAAGAAAGACGCTTTCCTCCAGTTCAGGTGAAGTTTTCAGTGGATCAACGGACCAATCAGAGAAATGCTTGGTTAACAACCTGCATTCAGTGTGGACGTCTCATTCCTACACCTGACAACTCTTCAGCCAATCAGAGGAGCCTGGACTGTAAGGCCACGCCCCTCCACCTGTTGATTAAACTGTGCTGCCTTCAGGGTGTGTGGGACAAAAGAGAATCCATGAACGTAACTTATTTTAGCTGGCTTTTGGTTTTCTGATCTTTAGAAGTCGTTAATTTACAGCCGTCTGAACAGTGACAGCATTTGGCCAAATGGAGGGAAATCCCACAGACAGTGAACGCAACATCCAGAGGCGTCACCCAAACATGTCATCCTACCAACAGTGCATCATGGGAACAGAAATCAGAACATTCTCGCTCTGGGGCTTCAGGTGTCGGCGTTCTCTTCAAAATAAAAGTTACCTGTCGGGGTTGGGGCGGAGCTTGTCGAGGAGCAGACGTCTGTCCTGACGCAGATTAAGCCCCGCCCATTAAAAACAAACACCGAGAACATGAGAGACCCCTTTAATCAAAGTCACCATGGCAACGAGCGACAGCAAACAAACAAACGGAAAAAAAACAGACTGTCTTCAACCAATCAAAACGAGGGGGCGTGGCTTCAGCTGAACGACTACAAAATACAAAAAAATGACTACAGGTTCGACCTCCGCCTTCCTGTTGGAGTAAACGGTGGGGAAAAGGTGGATGTGGTGGGCGGGGCTACAGGGAGTGGTGGGCGGGGCACGAAGCAGGTATGACATCACAGTAAGCAGAGGTGGAGGTGACGGGGGCGAGGGGCGGGGCAGAGAAACCCAACGTCTGGACATGCATTCACAAGCTGCTCGTTGTGTTTACAGGTGTAGTTTATCGGAGTGTTTCACTTTTAGTCCGACTAAGAATAAATATTCTGAACTCAAACAGGAAGAAGACGAAGGAGAAGAAGGAGAAGAAGGAGGAGAAGAAGGAGGATGAGAAGGAGAGGAAGAAGAAGAAGGAGAAGAAGAAGAAGGAGAAGAAGAAGGAGAAGAAGAGGGCGGCGTCCATCCGCTCACTCGCTCGCTGTCTGTCAGGAAGGAAGGAATGCTAACTGTGGCGTTTAAACTCATCCCGTTGGCGATTATTTTTTGTTTTCCTCGTTAAAGTTTTCTATCTGTTCACTCTCGTCCCCCCTCCCTCCCTCCCTCCCTCCCTCCCCCACCCGGCCCTCATGGCCTTCAGTCTCTTAAGGTTTTTCCTTGGGGATCACCTCCTCTCGTGGCTTGGCTCCACCAAAGATGGCAGAGTTGGGGTTGGCGACCTGGTTGAGCGGCTCAGAGACGGTCCGAGGCTTCAGCTGCAGGCGAGGCCGCTGTGCACGCTCCTCTGTACGACACAAACAAACAGACAAAGGTCAACGCGCTGAAGATGTTCAGAACTTCAGAACTGAATCAGCTCCAGCACAGCAGACAGTCACAGTGTGGACGGTGTTGTGTTGGAGAACAAACTCTCCTGTTGGTGAAACATTATGAGGACCCATCGAACCACTCAATGACTCGAACCTCCTGACTGGCTACTACACCTACGTGGAACACAAGAACCTTCTAGAACCTCCTAAAGGACCTCTAAAACTCTTATGGTAATGCATAACCAACAGGACCCCCAGAAAGGCTCGGTACCTCCTGAAGATCACAAAGACACTTTAGGTGACCCGTTGAACCTCTTTACCACTAAAAGTTAAAAAAGACTCCTCCTGAATATCCTTAGTTACAAAAAGGATCTCTAGAAGCTTCTCAACAACACGTCACTCCAAAAAATTCCCCATTTAATGTCCACCAACCTCTAAAATCATGAAAACCCACTGAAGGCCCAAACACGAAAGACTACGAGGACAACCTCTTAAAAAGGACACCTGGAACCTCTGCAATGACCATCAAAACTCTTCAAGTGTTGCTCCAAAAAGTTTCCCATGTGAGACCAACCACCAACTGGACCCCCAGAATCCCCTGAAGACCCCCACCTGAAAGGACATCTTTACAAGGGACCCAGAAATCCTCCTTAGTGGACCGCTAAAACCTCAAAAAGACTTCTAGACAGTCCAACAGAACCTCCTCAAAGACCAATGGAACCTCCTGAGGGAGCCCTTTAATCTCAGTTATCCTCAAGAATACGTCTCCACTTTAATGTCCACCAACAGAGCCTCTGAAATCCTGGAACTGAAACAGATCTCCTATAGTAGCACAGACCCTCCTCAATGACCAGGAGACCAACTGAAACCTCTTCAAACTGTCCTGACAGCTGTTTCAATCGTCCTCAGATTTTCTTAACTTGATGTTTGTTCTGCATCAGAAACACCAAACAGATTCATCGTATGTGTCAGTGTGTCAGTGAGTTTTTATTGTTTTCCACCAGATGGCTCCATTTCCCCATGAAAACATGTTCCTGGTTTCCACTGGGGGGCGCTAGTTTTTTGTTTTTACCACAGACGATAGATGCATCAGAGATATGTGAGAGTAACTCCAGAGGAAACCAGGGAAACATTACGTTAACGTGAGGAAATGTGACGAGATGGTGGAAGACCAGAACCAGCAGGACGGTTTCATGGATCTAAGTCTTGGACAGGAAGTTGTGTCACCTTCAGACGGTTCCCTGAAGTCTGTCGTTCCTCCGCGGGGGGGTCCGTCTCTGAAGCGACCAGGTCCTGCACCTCCCCCCCTTCTGTCACCGGGGCGACTGCCACCACCGCCACTGCCGCCTCGACTCCGCCCTCCCATGAAGTCATCATCTCTAAATCCTGCTGAGGCAGACAGACAGGCAGACAGACAGACGGACAGACAGGTGAGTCAGCAGACAGGTGCACTCGGGTCTTCTGCAGCGCCTGGAACCTGTAAAGTGACCAATGAGCATGAGATGGTGAAGTGAAGGGCATGATGGGACAAAATAAAACGGGACGTGGTCCAGCAGCTTCGGGGGTCAAAGGTCAACAAGTTGAGTGTGTTTCATGTTAGCTCAGGTTAGTTTGGTGTAGCTTAGCATAGCACAACAACAACAGCTGTCAACATTTCAACGTTTAGCTTAGCATAGTTAGGCGAGCTCGCACACACACACGGCGGCTGTCGAGGCGACGCACACGACCGCCTGAAATAACTTTGTCCCGTCATGTCTGTAACTCGCTGCACCGTGGAGCCTCGTTAGTGAAATCAGTGGCTGCTCGTTAGTGACGCTCTGTTACTGTTGAGGGAATCAAACGTGGTGCAGCAGCTCTCCAACATGTGGCCAAAAAAAAACAGCAGTCTGAAGTTTCTGCCGATCAGTACCGAAGTATTCGAACGAAACATGAACGCAGCCGCTTTATTAATTTAACATGTAGAGATGAAACCACCTGCTGACTGTGAGCGCCACCTGTCAGCCGGCTCACGCACAGCATGTTAATTAGCTTAAAGACTGAACACACTCATGTTTAGTTTGTCCCTTCAGAGACACCATCCTGCCTGCAGCCCAGCACTGTTCTGATTGGTCGGCTCCTGTCCAACCTGAGCCGCTGAACTCTCTGTCCGCACCTCCTCCTGGCTGGTCGTAGTCATCACGGGAGTCCCGTCCTCCTCCTCCTCCTCTGGAACCGCCTCGAGGACCTCCTCGTCCTGCAGAGCACAGGGGGGAGTTTAACATGGAGAGGAGGAGACAAGGGGGGGAAGGGGAGAGAGAGAGAGAGAGGAGGAGAGGGGAGGAGAGGAGAGAGAAGTGGGCTGTGGCGGCGCCTCCTTCTGGAAGGAGCAGGAAGAACAGCACTGAAGAGGCGGAGCGTGTTAGTCGTCCAATCAGAGAGAAGAAGAAGCAGACTGAAGGAGGTGAATTCTTAAATTAGGGTCAGCCTGAGGAGATCAGGTGACCTCACCTGTCACCTGTCAGTGTGGACCAGGAGCAAAAGAAAAGGGGAGGGGCTGTGGAGGTGAGGATGAGGTGATGAAAGGATGAAGAGTCCTCCTCCAAGACATGGAGGAGAGACCCCAGAAGAAGAAACACACACACACACACACACACACACACACACACACCAAGTTAGTGATCTACTTCCTGTTTTCCTACCTCTAGCGTCATCTTTCCTGTAGCCGAAGGCTCCGCCCCCTCGCTCTTGCTTCCGCCCCTCTGCGATGTCCACCCTCAGTGACCTCTGCTCGAGCAGCTGCAGGAGGTCAGAGGTCAACTTTAGAAAGTCGAATCTCCATATATTTAATGCCGACACTCCATATATATCCAAACTTATTACATGGCCGGATAATTTAATTAACAGCCTGCCGGTAAATCTCCACCACTCATACTACAAATCCCACAATGCACTGCAGCAACTGACACACAGGTAAAGAATTGTGCAGCACATCTAACCCCGCTGCTTTGGTTGTTTATGGACACACTAATCAGTTGACAGCTCAGCGTCTTTGTCGCTAGAGTAAAACACACACGAGGGCTAGAGGGCAAACACACAGGCCCTCTAGCCCTAAATATAGCGACAAGTCGCTGTATTTAGAGATATTACAGACCCTCTAGCCCTCCACTTGTCGCTGTATGTATTTAGAGACTTTTCAGACCCTCTAGCCCTCCACTTGTCGCTGTATTTAGAGATATTACAGACCCTCTAGCCCTCCACTTGTCGCTGTATGTATTTAGAGACTTTTTCAGACCCTCTAGCCCTCCACTTGTCGCTGTATTTAGAGACTTTACAGACCCTCTAGCCCTCCACTTGTCGCTGTATGTATTTAGAGACTTTTTCAGGCCCTCTAGCCCTCCACTTGTCGCTGTATTTAGAGACCTTTTTAGACCCTCTAGCCCTCCACTTGTCGCTGTATTTAGAGACTTTACAGACCCTCTAGCCCTCCACTTGTCGCTGTATTTAGAGACTTTTTCAGACGCTCTAGCCCTCCACTTGTCGCTGTATTTAGAGACTTTTCAGACCCTCTAGCCCTCCACTTGTCGCTGTATTTAGAGCCTTTTCAGACCCTCTAGCCCTCCACTTGTCGCTGTATTTAGAGACTACAGACCCTCTAGCCCTCCACTTGTCGCTGTATTTAGAGACTTTACAGACTCTCTAGCCCTCCACTTGTCGCTGTATGTATTTAGAGACTTTTCAGACCCTCTAACCCTCCACTTGTCGCTGTATTTAGAGACTTTACGGACCCTCTAGCCCTCCACTTGTCGCTGTATTTAGAGACTTTTCAGACCCTCTAGCCCTCCACTTGTCGCTGTATTTAGAGACTTTTCAGACCCTCTAGCGATTAGTTTTTTCCAAAAAGCGAGTAGCCACAAATCTAGCGACTTCTTCTGGAGTTATTGGAGACTGACAGCGTCAACGAGCAGTGGGAGACCTGGACACATCGGTATAAACGCTATGGTCTCATGCTGTATCACGCTTGAAAATATATCGATACAGATTAAAACATTAATACATACCGATTTTAGACCCAACGTTCATCGAGACCTGATGACGACGTCCTGTCAGACCGGACAAAGTGCGAAAAGTTCGAGACCTGCGGAACAGCTTCATCGTTTCGACTTTTCAGACCCTCTAGCGATTTGTTTGTGTGTGTTTTACTCTAGCAAATAAACTATATCAATATAAACAATATGGTCTCGTGCTGTATCGTGTTTATAAATATATCTATACATTAAAACCGATACATCGCCCAGCCCGACTTTAGACCAAACGTTCGAGACCTAGGGATGTAACGATGCATCATGACACGATTAAAAATCGGTACAAATGCGTGACGACTCACATCGGTTGACAGAAAAAATGATTTGTAATTCTTGTTGAATGGGAACCCGCACAGCGCGTGCTCTCACTGGTCAAACAGGCTTCCCGCCACGTTGCGTGAGCGTGGCGTGTTTGGTCCTTCCTGCACGCGACTTCAAACCCACCTGGAGAGTTTCAGGAGCGAGCACTTAGCCCGGCAGACTTTGTTTACCTGCTCAGATTTGGACATTTTCCCGGTGTATGTTCTTCTAAACATGCTTCTACATCTGTAAATATGTTACGTAGTTAGTTAGTTTCTCTTTTGTCTGTTTTTACGACCGGCAGTTTGCACGGGGTATTTTATTTTGAAAATCCACCGGGTTCTCTTTGCTTTTTCTGTGTCTGGCTTCCGCCCGCTCGAGGTGCTCTGTGGAAATTGACGCGTGCTGCTGCAAGTTTGAATGTTTTTATTTTATTGTTATGTACAAAACTTACCAGCCACATTGGCTGCTGATCAGAAAAGTTAATTTAGAGCCTGGTTACGCCTCGAGAGGAAAACTGCACATCACAGCAGTTAACAGCAATTTACTGTGAGACTGTTTCTAAAGAAAGCAGATATCTGTCATGAGTTCTGTTGTTTAAGATGTAAGCTGCACTTTTTATAAGAGAACACAAACTGTTTGAGAGTTTCTGTAAAGAAAGATTTTTCTCCTACAAATAAAAAGTATAATAAATATAATAATTTTATTTGCTCATAATTTGTCTGTAGCTCATTTTGATTTAAAAAAAATCGTGAAAAAAAATCGTATCGTTAACAAAAAGTCGTGACTCGAATCAAGTCGTGAGTTGAGTGTATCGTTACATCCCTATCGAGACCTGATGATGACGTCCCGTCAGACCAGAAAAGTGCGATGAGGTCAAAACTTGCAGAACAGCTACGTCGTTCCGGTTCGCTGCAGTTTCGACCTCTTTACACGCTGTCGGGTCGACTCGGCGTCCACAGACACCAGAGAATAAAAACCATCGGATACTCACGGCGCCGTCGTACGTCAACGCTTCTTTTAGAGATTCCAAGTCTTCAAACTCGACATAACAAAAACCTGAAACAGACAAAGACACATTCAAACATTATAAATGTGTTAACATCACGGGTGCAGCTTGGTTCGGTTCACTTCCTGTAACACCTGGACTGAAGGTGGAAGACGACCGTCTGCACATGCTCAGTACGGATCAGGCACGTGTGAGGAAAGCGAGCGGTTCAATCCAAAAACTTTTTAAGTTTAACATGGGTGGTTGTCAGTCGCCCAAGCGGCCGACCTAAACAACTCACACCGACTTCCTGCATTCCTGACATACACGTTCCAGTCACGTGACTCGTTACACCAACTGATCAGGTTGTTTCATATTTACGTTTCATAAACATTTACATAATCAGCCAAACTTCCTGGAACCGTTCTTAAGACGTCACAACTTCAAGGATCTCTTCACTTTTTTAATCGTTTGCAACATCGAAGACTCGATTAGCACCAAAGTACTTTGAGTCTGTGAACAAACACTCGTGTTCACACAACTGATCAACAAAATGTCTCTGCCATAAATGCTTATTTAAGGTAAGATATATATTGAGTAATGGTGACCCATCGTCACAGCGATGTTCAAGGATGTGACCGAAATTTCGACGATGACGACCTGAGAGCGAGTTTTGAAAAACTTGTCTGCTGACGGATAAAACAAACAAACGAGTCATGTGACTTTGACACGTCAGTTTTAAACGAAACCTCTAAACGAACCGATGAGACCGCGACGGAGAGAAACATCCAGAAAACTTGCACTGTGTTTGCGTCAGTTCTTCACATCTGCACCAAGAGAAACAAGAACTTCCTCTGACCTTTGAACTTGTCTGTGTCTTTGTCTCTGACCAATCGGACGCTGCGGATGTTGAGCTCTTTGAAGATGATGTCGATGTCTCCCTGCACCGTGTTGAACGGCAGGTTTCCCACGAACGCCGTGAACGGGGGCTCCGACGGCAGCTCCTTCTGCTTCCTGGGGCCTCCGGAGCCGCCACTGCCTCCACGGGGCCTGATGGGGGACACACAGAGAGCATCATGGGATATGGAGTAAAGATCGGCGTCGTGTTGTTACAGTCTGAAACAAAACCGCCCTGAACTACAATGTGACGTCACATTCATCCAAATCTAAAGCCAACAGAGACAAACTGCTGACCTGGTTTTCGTTCACAGACCTTCTTCCTTCTCTCTTCATTGTTCTGCAGTTTGAGGAGTTTTCTTTTGTTTTGTTTTTTGTTTTTTTCAGCTGATTTAAGAAGTGAGTTGTCGTTCCACGCCTACAGGTCGGCTGTTCGCTTAGGGAGCGCTGGATTTGCATTTCCGTGAGCGGCGCCGCAGTTAAACAGCTGATCTTGTTTATTTAATTGTGGAAAGCGTGATTAGTAATACTAATTTAAAATATTAATATGGACTGTACAGCTGTAGAAGCACAGAGGTTCATTGTGATGGAGATGATTCTGATTTCAGGTGATTACACTGATGAACACAGTGATGTGGGTCACGCCATAAAAACACAAATATAATCAGGAAAGTATTCAACCAGTCAACTCTCTGTGATTTACAGAGTTTATGATGGACAGTGAAGTAAACTGCTGACAGCTGTAGCTGCTGTTAGCTAATGTTAGCTCAGTCTGTTAGCTGCTGTTAGCTCATGTTAGCTCAGTCTGTCAGCTGCTGTTAGCTCAGTCTGTTAGCTCACGTTAGCTCAGTCTGTTAGCTGCTGTTAGCTCACATTAGCTCAGATTGTTAGCTGCTGTTAGCTCATGTTAGCTCAGTCTGTTAGCTGCTGTTAGCTCATGTTAGCTCAGTCTGTTACCTCACGTTAGCTCAGTTTGTTAGCTGCTGTTAGCTCATGTTAGCTCAGTTTGTTAGCTGCTGTTAGCTCAGTCTGTTAGCTCAGATTGTTAGCTGCTGTTAGCTCAGTCTGTTAGCTCACGTTAGCTCAGTTTGTTAGCTGCTGTTAGCTCATGTTAGCTGGGCTGTGAGCCCAGTGTTCGTGTTCGTTTGTTTTGGACCACCTAAGAGAAGACGACTTCAGGCCCAGCAGCCTCTATGGACATAATGGCAGAGGAGGAGAGAGTGAAGAGGACGCTGACGGAGGAAGCTGAGGGCCGGTGTTGTGCCAGAACCAGAGCTGGATTGGACTGGAGCGTCAACGTCAACTGCTAAACTCATTTGGAAAGCTAACACATCCCCTCATGTTACAGTTAACGTTAGCAAGCATCAAGCTAAGTTGTTGTTGATGTTTGGCTGGTAGCAAAGTCTGATCAGAGGTAATGTAATCAGAGTAAATACTCGAGTACAGCTGGACATAGTTACACAGTGGGATTACAGTCTGACACCGGAGACAACAACAAACACTGATACATGACGATGTCTGTCCATCATTCATCAGGATGATGACTGTAGTCTGACAATATATCAAGATAATGAGCTCTAATCAGAAATTATGATATAACATATTCGTATACTGTACACAGCTACGACACCACGTGTCTAAAACCTGGACGTAGTCTCTGTGACGTCCCCGCAGACTAAAACCTGGACGTAGTCTCCGTGACGTCCCTGCAGACTGTCTAAAACCTGGACGTAGTCTCTGTGACGTCCCCGCAGACTGTCTAAAACCTGGACGTAGTCTCCGTGACGTCCCCGCAGACTGTCTAAAACCTGGACGTAGTCTCCGTGACGTCCCCGCAGACTGTCTAAAACCTGGACGTAGTCTCCGTGACGTCCCCGCAGACTGTCTAAAACCTGGACGTAGTCTCCGTGACGTCCCCGCAGACTGTCTAAAACCTGGACGTAGTCTCCGTGACGTCCCCGCAGACTGTCTAAAACCTGGACGTAGTCTCCGTGACGTCCCCGCAGACTGTCTAAAACCTGGACGTAGTCTCCGTGACGTCCCCGCAGACTGTCTAAAACCTGGACGTAGTCTCCGTGACGTCCCCGCAGACTGTCTAAAACCTGGACGCAGTCTCTGTGACGTCCCCTGCAGACTGACTAAAACCTGGACGTAGTCTCCGTGACGTCCCCGCAGACTGTCTAAAACCTGGACGTAGTCTCCGTGACGTCCCCGCAGACTGTCTAAAACCTGGACGTAGTCTCCGTGACGTCCCCGCAGACTGTCTAAAACCTGGACGCAGTCTCTGTGACGTCCCCGCAGACTGTCTAAAACCTGGACGCAGTCTCTGTGACGTCCCCGCAGACTGTCTAAAACCTGGACGCAGTCTCTGTGACGTCCCCGCAGACTGTCTAAAACCTGGACGCAGTCTCTGTGACGTCCCCGCAGACTGTCTAAAACCTGGACGCAGTCTCTGTGACGTCCCCGCAGACTGTCTAAAACCTGGACGTAGTCTCCGAGACGTCTCCGCAGACTGTCTAAAACCTGGACGTAGTCTCCGTGACGTCCCCGCAGACTGTCTAAAACCTGGACGTAGTCTCCGTGACGTCCCCGCAGACTGTCTTAAACCTGGACGTAGTCTCCGTGACGTCCCCGCAGACTGTCTTAAACCTGGACGTAGTCTCCGTGACGTCCCCGCAGACTGTCTTAAACCTGGACGTAGTCTCCGAGACTGTCTAAAACCTGGACGTAGTCTCTGGGACGAGGCTCGGACACTCTCTGTCCTGTTTGGTGACACTTAATGAATCAGATCAATCACTGACTAATCAAGGTGCATTAATTGAGGTCCAGACTCTGCTGGAGCAGAAATAAACAACAGTCCAGATGTTGTGGACTTCCTTCAGGACACTGAACCTAATTTCACTGTGGATCATGAACCAGTGAATAAACCGTTGAAGAGCAGCTGATCAGTCACGTGTATCAAAACAAATTAATAACCAATCGTCCGGATCGATCCGCCTCATGTTGGCTGAGTGCGTGGATGGCTCCGCAGCTGCGGACACATGATGCAGCCATGCGGGCAGCCTGCAGCTGCAGCCCCGCCACAGCCTCCACCTGCTGCGGCCTCCTGCCCGCTCCGCGTTCACACACACCAACAATAAACACCCGGTAACGTTATTTCGCGGCACGTTTTCCCGCCACATGGGTCTGTTTGTTTCGTTAGCTTCGTGCTAACAGTTAGCCTGCCTGCTCCCCGGAGCCGCGGTGTTTCCTGGCCGCTCCACGCGGGCCTCCGCTCACCGCGGCCCGGTGTAGCTCAGCAAGCGCGGCGCGGGACGAGCTCCGCGGCCTGGTCAGCCTCACCGCGGGCTCAGGGCCAGGCAGCGGCGGGAAACACAGCGACGGCCCGGCGGAGATTTGTGTCTGAGGCGAAGGCGGAGCGGAGACTCACCCTCTGCCGCCGCCGAAGCTGCCGTAGGACCGGTCATCGTAGCTGTCGAAGTCCGCCATTACTGCTGCTGTGTGTCGGAGGAGGAGGTCCTACACGTCACAGCGAGCGGGTTTAGCTGCCCGCATAGCGCCTGACCGGGAACAGCGACAACATCTGTGTTCCTTTTACAAAGACACACAAACACATGTACATAAACACATGTGCACAAACATATGTACACAAACACATGTACACAAACACAAACATATGTTCACAAACACAAACATATGTACACAAACACATGTACACAAACACATGTACAAAAACACATGTACATAAACACATGTGCACAAACACAAACACATGTACACAAACACAAACATATGTTCACAAACACATGTACACAAACACATGTACAAAAACACATGTACATAAACACATGTACATAAACACATGTGCACAAACACATGTACACAAACACAAACACATGTACACAAACACAAACATATGTACACAAACACAAACATATGTTCACAAACACATGTACACAAACACATGTACACAAACACAAACATATGTACACAAACACAAACATATGTACACAAACACATGTACACAAACACAAACATATGTACACAAACACAAACATATGTTCACAAACACATGTACATAAACACATGTGCACAAACACATGTACACAAACACATGTACACAAACACAAACACATGTACACAAACACAAACATATGTTCACAAACACATGTACACAAACACATGTACAAAAACACATGTACATAAACACATGTACATAAACACATGTGCACAAACACATGTACACAAACACAAACACATGTACACAAACACAAACATATGTACACAAACACAAACATATGTTCACAAACACATGTACACAAACACATGTACACAAACACAAACATATGTACACAAACACAAACATATGTACACAAACACATGTACACAAACACAAACATATGTACACAAACACATGTACACAAACATATGTACACAAACACATGTACACAAACACATGTACACAAACACAAACATATGTACACAAACACAAACATATGTACACAAACACATGTACACAAACACAAACATATGTACACAAACACAAACATATGTACACAAACACATGTACACAAACATATGTACACAAACACATGTACACAAACACATGTACACAAACACATGTACACAAACACATGTACACAAACACAAACATATGTACACAAACACACGTACACAAACACAAACACATGTACACACACACATGTACACAAACACATGTACACACACACATGTACACAAACACATGTACACAAACACATGTACATGTACACACGTACACAAACACATGTACACAAACACATGTACACAAACACAAACACATGTACACAAACACATGTACACAAACACATGTACACAAACACAAACATATGTTCACAAACACATGTACACAAACACATGTACACAAACACAAACATATGTACACAAACACAAACATATGTACACAAACACATGTACACAAACAACAAACATATGTACACAAAACAAACATATGTTCACAAACACATGTACATAAAACACATGTGCACAAACACATGTACACAAACACATGTACACAAACACAAACACATGTACACAAACACAAACATATGTACACAAACACAAACATATGTTCACAAACACATGTACACAAACACATGTACACAAACACAAACATATGTACACAAACAAAACATATGTACAAAACACATGTACACAACACAAACATATGTACACAAACACAAACATATGTTCACAAACACATGTACATAAACAATGTGCACAAACACATGTACACAAACACATGTACACAAACACAAACACATGTACACAAACACAACATATGTTCACAAACACATGTACACAAACACATGTACAAAAACACATGTACATAAACATGTACATAAACACATGTGCAAACACATGTACACAACAAACACATGTACACAAACACAACATATGTACAAACACAAACATATGTTCACAAACACATGTACACAAACACATGTACACAAACACAAACATATGTACACAAACACAAACATATGTACACAAACACATGTACACAAACACAAACATATGTACACAAACACATGTACACAAACATATGTACACAAACACATGTACACAAACACATGTACACAAACACAAACATATGTACACAAACACAAACATATGTACACAAACACATGTACACAAACACAAACATATGTACACAAACACAAACATATGTACACAAACACATGTACACAAACATATGTACACAAACACATGTACACAAACACATGTACACAAACACATGTACACAAACACATGTACACAAACACAAACATATGTACACAAACACACGTACACAAACACAAACACATGTACACACACACATGTACACAAACACATGTACACAAACACAAACACATGTACACACACACATGTACACAAACACATGTACACAAACACATGTACATGTACACACGTACACAAACACATGTACACAAACACATGTACACAAACACAAACACATGTACACAAACACATGTACACAAACACATGTACACAAACACATGTACACAAACACAAACATATGTTCACAAACACATGTACACAAACACATGTACACAAACACAAACATATGTACACAAACACAAACATATGTACACAAACACATGTACACAAACACAAACATATGTACACAAACACAAACATATGTTCACAAACACATGTACATAAACACATGTGCACAACACATGTACACAAACACATGTACACAAACACAAACACATGTACACAAACACAAACATATGTTCAAACACATGTACACAAACACATGTACAAAAACACATGTACATAAACACATGTACAAAACACATGTGCACAAACACTGTCACAAACACAAACACATGTACACAAACACAAACATGTACACAAACAAAACATATGTTCACAAACACATGTACACAAACACATGTACACAAACACAAACATATGTACACAAACACAAACATATGTACACAAACAATGTACACAAACACAAACATATGTACACAAACACATGTACACAAACATATGTACACAAACACATGTACACAAAACAATGTACACAACACAAACATATGTACACAAACACAAACATATGTACACAAACACATGTACACAAACACAAACATATGTACACAAACACAAACATATGTACACAAACACATGTACACAAACATATGTACACAAACACATGTACACAAACACATGTACACAAACACATGTACACAAACACAAACATATGTACACAAACACACGTACACAAACACAAACACATGTACACACACACATGTACACAAACACATGTACACAAACACAAACACATGTACACACACACATGTACACAAACACATGTACACAAACACATGTACATGTACACAAACACACGTACACAAACACATGTACACAAACACATGTACACAAACACAAACACATGTACACAAACACATGTACACAAACACATGTACATGTACACAAACACATGTACACAAACACATGTACACACATACATGTACACAAACACATGTACACAAACACATGTACACAACACATGTACACAAACACAAACACACGTACACAAACACACGTACACAAACACACGTACACAAACACGTACACAAACACATGTACACAAAAACGTACACAAACACAAACACATGTACACGAACACATGTACACGAACACAAACACATGTACACAAACACATGTACACAAACACATGTACACAAACACATGTACACAAGAGCAGTCCATAATGATTAACAACGTAGAAGCAAAAGAAAATACAACAATGAGATGCTGATTAGCGTTAAAGTCTGCAGGGACGTCGCAGAGACTACGTCCAGGTTTTAGACAGTCTGCGGGGACGTCACGGAGACTACGTCCAGGTTTTAGACAGTCTGCGGGGACGTCACAGAGACTACGTCCAGGTTTTAGACAGTCTGTGGGACGTCACGGAGACTACGTCCAGGTTTTAGACAGTCGGGGACGTCACAGAGATACGTCCAGGTTTTAGACAGTCTGCAGGACGTCACGGAGACTACGTCCAGGTTTTAGACAGTCTGCGGGGACGTCACGGAGACTACGTCCAGGTTTTAGACAGTCTGTGGGGACGTCACGGAGACTACGTCCAGGTTTTAGACAGTCTGCGGGGACGTCACGGAGACTAGTCCAGGTTTTAGACAGTCTGCGGGGACGTCAGAGACTACGTCCAGGTTTAGACAGTCTGTGGGGACGTCACGGAGACTACTCCAGGTTTTAGACAGTGTGGGGACGTCATGGAGACTACGTCCAGGTTTTAGACAGTCTGCGGGGACGTTACAGAGACTACGTCCAGGTTTCAGTCAGTCTGCGGGGACGTCACGAAGACTACGTCCAGGTTTTAGACAGTCTGCAAGGACGTCACAGAGAACTACGTCCAGGTTTTAGACAGTCTGCAGGGAAGTCACGGAGACTAAGTCCAGGTTTCAGTCAGTCTGCGGGGACGTCACGGAGACTACGTCCAGGTTTTAGACAGTCTGCAAGGACGTCACAGAGACTACGTCCAGGTTTTAGACAGTCTGCAGGGAAGTCACGGAGACTACGTCCAGGTTTCAGTCATTCTGCGGGGACGTCACGGAGACTACGTCCAGGTTTTAGACAGTCTGCAAGGACGTCACAGAGACTACGTCCAGGTTTTAGACAGTCTGCAGGGACGTCACGGAGACTACGTCCAGGTTTTAGATAGTCTGTGGTCACGGAGACTACGTCCAGGTTTTGGACAGTCTGCGGGGACGTCACAGAGACTACGTCCAGGTTTTAGACAGTCTGCGGGGACGTCACGGAGACTAAGTCCAGGTTTTAGACAGTCTGCGGAACTTTACATAGACTACGTCCAGGTTTTAGACAGTCTGCGGGGACGTCACATAGACTACGTCCAGGTTTTAGACAGTCTGCGGGGACGTCACATAGACTACGTCCAGGTTTTAGACAGTCTGCGGGGACGTCACAAACATGGCAGTTCAACATGGACCAACAGTTTCAAAGAACATACATATTTTCATTTTTCTTCTCTAAAAACTGTTAAACCGTTAAAAGTTTCTTTTCATGAACAGAAATAAGCCTCTACACAGAAATTGAAAATATTTGTGAAATCAATCATCATAATAAAGTTTTGTTGTTAACAAGGCTGCTCTCCACGCAGCAGTCTGATCTCTGACCACCAGGGGGCGCCGCAGGCTGCCAGTCATCAGCAGGTATGTGCTGTTCTGTTGCTTTGCATAAAATGGACTTAAAACTTACCAAACACTCTGAATTAAGACCTTTAGAGACGGGCTGAGGAGCTCAGACCTCCTGGGCAGGAGACCCCGGGTCAGACCCAGAACTCTCTGGAGGGACTACAGAGCCCATCTACCCTGGGAACATCACGGCACATTTAGTGCACCACGCGGTCAAATAAAAACAGAACGTCGAGCTGCTGATAAATGTTTTTATTTGTCACAGGTTATAATTATTACAGTCTAAAGTCTTCGTGCAGAGGGATCCAGGATGACATCATATCCAGCCACAGTGGAAATTTACTTACAGGATATTTCTGTCTATAACACATATATAAATGTATAAAAATATAAAGGTCTGCCCAGGGTAAAATTCTATTCTATCTACTCAGTAACAGAGGAGAATGATCAGTCTGAGCTTTTATAGCATCAGATCCTAATCGGGACATTTGGACAAACAGGAAACCACACGCTCATGGAGAAGCACCAACATTTAACAGCATTATTATCTCTGAACAGACGAGAACATCCTTCAGATTCTGAATGTCTCAAACAGTCTTAACGGTTTCTGAACTATGGTAAAGTTCTTGTATTCTTCCTGTAAATCATGTGCAGGTGTAGAGTGTGAAGGATGCAGGACACTGTTGCATTGTTGGAAAGCTTGTGTAGCGTCTCGTTTACTTTTAGAGCCCGCGAGGACGCGACAGTAACCCGTGATTCTGTGGATAAGAGGTGCTGTAGATCCTGGAGACTTCTTGCAGGCACAAACCTTTTAGGTCTTGTGGACCCTCTTGTAGGATGTGTACATGTGCAACACTCGTAGATCTCGTAGATGTTGTACAGCAGTTCACTGCGCGGTATCAGGTTCTTCTGGAATCTTCTTCAGGTATGGTGGAGGGGAGTCGCTCTGCGGTGGTGCTGAGGATTTGACTCCACGTTGTCGCAGGACCTCAGTCTCAGCGGGAATCATGGTTTTCCCTAAAGTCTGGAAGAACGAAACCAAAGTGTAACTGAGACCATCTGAGACAAACTGACTGCACAGAAAACCGTTTTCCTGTACCTGGTTCTCGGCCAGCGCCTCTTTAGCCATGTAGTGCTCCCTCTTCATCTTCATCTCCACCTCCTCTGGGATGTCAGGAACCATCATGTCGATCACACCGCCGATGAAGAAGACCACATGCTGATGAAGAGAAACAGGAGGTCACAGCAGGAACACGGCCTGACCTCCGTCACTCATGAGCTGATCGGCCACAGACACTGACCTCAAACACAATGACAAAAGTGAGTCGTATGGCGAGCAGGTGAAAGTACTCGGGGAGGTATGTGCCATTTTCATCCCTGAGGCTCCGATACCTGCAGGATCAGACCAAACATCTCATCATGAAACCAACACAAGCTTGGGAAGCGTTCCAGATCTTACAGACCATGTAGAGAAGCAGGATCTCCGCAGATATTCACTTGTTGGAAAATGCAACAAAACATCCAGTTTTTATGTGGAAAGTCACGTCCAACTCTCCCCCAGTAAACAGCCTCAGTCTGGGCAGTGGGAGCCAGGTGAGTCCCTCTGTTTACTGATGGAGAGGACGTGATGATGAGCTCACAATGTCTTCGTCTCCCTCACAACACAATCTGATAACTGGAAACCCGGCGACGCTTTGCCGACGTTACAGAGGAAACTGGGTGGAAACCCACCGAGATAAAATGAAAGATAACCGTCATAATGAACATCTGTGGTTCTGGGTATTGATGACAGCTTAAACTATCTGCAATGCAAAGATCAGGATTTATTTTACATGATTTTAAATTTCTAATGGTCTAGTATCTTCTTAAATTACAGTTTGGATAAAGAACCATCAACGACCTTTTCTTGAAGACTTTGTCCTGAAGGGACTGATTGATCCCGACCTGATGCCCTGTTGGTGTTGTTGGGTTCGGGCCCTCTCTGACTAATTCATGTTTCATCTACAATTATGAACATGAAGTATGAACCTGAGCCCACCTGCAGGACGTGTTCTGGTGTTGCAGGCTGTAGTTGCGTGGTGATGTTGCCAGGGTGAAGTTGGTGAAGCCGCTCAGGGTGCTGTCTCTGGTGTAGCCGTAGTACAGACGAGGCAGGAAGGACGAGGTGAAAGCTATGAGGAACGCCTGAGAACACACAGCGGCTTCACTATGAGGAACGCCTGAGAACACACAGCGGCTTCAGCCTCAAACATCTCCCCCACAGAGACACAGAGACACAGAGAACACAGAGACACAGAGACACAGAGACACAGAGAACACAGAGATACAGAGACACAGAGAACACAGAGATACAGAGACACAGAGAACACAGAGACCACAGAGACACAGAGAACACAGAGAACACAGAGAACACAGAGAACACAGAGACACAGAGAGCACAGAGAACACAGAGACACAGAGAACACAGAGAACACAGAGAACACAGAGAACACAGAGAGCACAGAGAACACAGAGAACACAGAGAGCACAGAGAACACAGAGACACAGAGACACAGAGACCACAGAGACACAGAGACACAGAGAACACAGAGACACGGAGACCACAGAGACACGGAGACACAGAGACACAGAGAACACAGAGACACAGAGAACACAGAGACACAGAGACACAGAGAACACAGAGACCACAGAGACACAGAGAACACAGAGAACACAGAGAACACAAGACACAGAGACACAGAGAACACAGAGAACATAGAGAGCACAGAGAACACAGAGACACAGAGACACAGAGACCACAGAGACACAGAGACACAGAGAACACAGAGACACGGAGACCACAGAGACACGGAGACACAGAGACACAGAGAACACAGAGACACAGAGAACACAGAGACACAGAGAACACAGAGACACAGAGACACAGAGAACACAGAGACACAGAGACACAGAGACACAGAGAACACAGAGAACACAGAGACACAGAGACACAGAGAACACAGAGACACAGAGAACACAGAGACACAGAGAACACAGAGACACAGAGAACACAGAGACACAGAGAACACAGAGAACACAGAGACACAGAGACACAGAGAACACAGAGAACACAGAGACACAGAGACACAGAGAACACAGAGACACAGAGAACACAGAGACACAGAGAACACAGAGAACACAGAGACACAGAGACACAGAGAACACAGAGAACACAGAGACACAGAGACACAGAGAACACAGAGAACACAGAGAACACAGAGACACAGAGAACACAGAGACACAGAGACACAGAGAACACAGAGAACACAGAGACACAGAGAAACAGAGACACAGAGAACACAGAGACACAGAGACACAGAGAACACAGAGACACAGAGACACAGAGAACACAGAAACACAGAGAACACAGAGACACAGAGACACAGAGAACACAGAAACACAGAGAACACAGAGACACAGAGAACACAGAGAACACAGAGACACAGAGACACAGAGAACACAGAGACACAGAGAACACAGAGACACAGAGAACACAGAGAACACAGAGACACAGAGAACACAGAGAACACAGAGACACAGAGAACACAGAGACACAGAGACACAGAGACACAGAGAACACAGAGAACACAGAGACACAGAGACACAGAGAACACAGAGAACACAGAGACACAGAGACACAGGGAACACAGAGACACAGAGACACAGAGAACACAGCGACACAGAGACACAGAGAACACAGAGACACAGAGACACAGAGACACAGAGACACAGAGAACACAGAGACACAGAGAATACAGAGAACACAGAGACACAGAGAACACAGAGACACAGAGACACAGAGAACACAGAGACACAGAGAACACAGAGACACAGAGAACACAGAGAACACATGGAGACACAGAGACACAGAGAACACAGAGAACACAGAGACACAGAGAACACAGAGACACAGAGAACACAGAGACACAGAGACACAGAGAACACAGAGAACACAGAGACACAGGGACACAGGGACACAGAGAACACAGAGACACAGAGAACACAGAGAACACAGAGACACAGAGACACAGAGACACAGAGACACAGAGAACACAGAGAACACAGAGACACAGAGAACACAGAGACACAGAGACACAGAGACACAGAGAACACAGAGAACACAGAGACACAGAGACACAGAGAACACAGAGACACAGAGAACACAGAGACACAGAGACACAGAGAACGCAGAGACACAGAGACACAGAGACACAGGGAACACAGAGACACAGAGACACAGAGAACACAGAGACAGAGAACACAGAGAACACAGAGAACACAGAGAGCACAGAGAACACAGAGAACACAGAGACACAGAGAACACAGAGACACAGAGAACACAGAGAACACAGAGACACAGAGAACACAGAGACACAGAGACACAGAGAACACAGAGACACAGAGACACAGAGAACACAGAGACACAGAGACACAGAGAACACAGAGACACAGAGACACAGAGAACACAGAGACACAGAGACACAGAGAACACAGAGACACAGAGACACAGAGAACACAGAGAACACAGAGACACAGCGACACAGAGACACAGAGACACAGCGACACAGAGACACAGAGACACAGAGAACACAGAGAACACAGAGACACAGAGACACAGAGACACAGAGAACACAGAGACACAGAGAGCACAGAGAACACAGAGACACAGAGACACAGAGAACACGGAGACACAGAGACACAGAGACACAGAGAACACAGAGACACAGAGAACACAGAGAACACATGGAGACACAGAGACACAGAGACACAGAGAACACAGAGACACAGAGAACACAGAGACACAGAGAACACAGAGAACACATGGAGACACAGAGACACAGAGACACAGAGAACACAGAGAACACAGAGACACAGAGAACACAGAGACACAGAGAACACAGAGACACAGAGAACACAGAGACACAGAGACACAGAGAACACAGAGAACACAGAGACACAGGGACACAGGGACACAGAGAACACAGAGACACAGAGAACACAGAGAACACAGAGACACAGAGAACACAGAGACACAGAGACACAGAGACACAGAGACACAGAGACACAGAGAACACAGAGACACAGAGAACACAGAGAACACATGGAGACACAGAGACACAGAGACACAGAGAACACAGAGACACAGAGAACACAGAGACACAGAACACAGAGAACACATGGAGACACAGAGACACAGAGACCAGAGAACACAGAGAACACAGAGACACAGAGAACACAGAGACACAGAGAACACAGAGACACAGAGAACACAGAGACACAGAGACACAGAGAACACAGAGAACACAGAGACACAGGGACACAGGGACACAGAGAACACAGAGACACAGAGAACACAGAGAACACAGAGACACAGAGAACACAGAGACACAGAGACACAGAGAACACAGAGACACAGAGACACAGAGAACACAGAGACACAGAGACACAGAGACACAGAGAACACAGAGACACAGAGAACACAGAGACACAGAGACACAGAGAACACAGAGACACAGAGACACAGAGACACAGAGAACACAGAGACACAGAGACACAGAGACACAGAGAACACAGAGACACAGAGACACAGCGAACACAGCGAACACAGAGAACACAGAGACACAGAGACACAGAGACACAGAGAACACAGAGAACACAGAGAACACAGAGACACAGAGAACACAGAGACACAGAGACACAGAGAACACAGAGAACACAGAGACACAGAGAACACAGAGACACAGAGAACACAGAGACACAGAGACACAGAGACACAGAGAATACAGAGACACAGAGACACAGAGAACACAGAGACACAGAGACACAGAGACACAGAGACACAGAGAACACAGAGACACAGAGAACACAGAGACACAGAGAACACAGAGACACAGAGACACAGAGACACAGAGAATACAGAGACACAGAGACACAGAGAACACAGAGACACAGAGACACAGAGAACACAGAGACACAGAGAACACAGAGAACACAGAGACACAGAGACACAGAGAACACAGAGACACAGAGACACAGAGAACACAGAGACACAGAGACACAGAGAACACAGAGAACACAGAGACACAGAGACACAGAGAACACAGAGACACAGAGAACACAGAGACACAGAGAACACAGAGACACAGAGAACACAGAGAACACAGAGACACAGAGACACAGATACAGAGACACAGAGACACAGAGAACACAGAGACACAGAGACACAGAGAACACAGAGAACACAGAGACACAGAGACACAGAGACACAGAGAACACAGAGACACAGAGACACAGAGAACACAGAGACACAGAGACACAGAGAACACAGAGACACAGAGACACACGGGGAACACTCACATTACTGAAGACGGCTATGTGCGTGATGAACTGCAGGATGGAGAACCAGATGCCGATGCCTTGAGCTCGCTCCGCCACCGGGCGGCGATATTCACTCACAAACTTCTGAGCATCCAGACGAATCTCCACCCAGTTATTGATGAGAGCGAAGAGAGGAGCGAGAGGACACGCCGCCACGAAGATGGTGATGAAACCAAACTGGATCACTGAGGACGAGGAGCAGTTACTCACTCCGGGCTCCGGGTCGGGAGAAGTTCGTAACTCCTGGACGACTCGTGGACTTACCCATCTCCAAGTATTCGCTGAAGAGTCCCTCACAGACCAGCAGCTGGTAGTCTGCCTCCCAGGGAGAAACCTCCTCCTTGTCCTCCTTCCGAGCCTCCTCTCCTTTCTCCTTCTTCACTTCCTTCAGCCGAGGGCTTATCTTCCTCTTCTGCCACCACGACTTCAGCTTCCTGCCAGATAATGAGCCGTTAGTTTCAGAGGCAGTCATGAAAGAGTCTGATCATGTGTGTGTGTGTTTATTTACGGGACGATGAACTCCTGGATGTTGTTGATCAGCTGTTTTCCCACCATGATGACCAGCATCTCCTGAGCCAGTTCAATCAGACATCCACCGGCTCCACACTGTGACAGACACACAACAGACCAACACGTTTCCTGTACACAGGTTTAACGGAATAACAAACGTGTAGAGCTGAACTGACGGACAGAAAAACATGTGACTCGTTTTCCACGCTGCCTTATCGGGACCAGCTCGGGCCCAGAGAAGGTGGCGCTGGTTCTGGATCTGGTTTCTATGTAGCATGCAGCTGTTTGCTTTCAGCTCAACCTTTGTACTATTTTCATCATCATCATCATCATCATCATCACACTCTTCATCAGTACCACACTGTGACACACTCACATCCTCATTGCGAACGCCAAACAGAGTGTTGTAGTTTCCAGGGTAACCGACGAACCTGAAGAGACACAAACAAACAAACAAACAAACAGCTGATTAAACAGTCAGAAAACATCCAACGCAACATGTGTTGTTGTCTTTCAGACTAATAACGGCCAAATATACACAAATAACAACAATGATAAAAATACATTTAAAGATCATAAATCATCAAACATCAAAATGAAAAGATCGCATGAAAGAAAAATGGGAATATGAGGTTCTGATTGGTTGGAGCTGTGAGCCTTGCTCTGATTGGTTGGAGCTGTGAGCCTTGCTCTGATTGGTTGGACCTGTGAGCCTTGCTCTGATTGGTTGGACCTGTGAGCCTTGCTCTGATTGGTTGGAGCTGTGAGCCTTGCTCTGATTGGTTTTGAGCTGTGAGCCTTGCTCTGATTGGTTGGAGCTGTGAGCCTCGCTCTGATTGGTTGGAGCTGTGAGCCTTGCTCTGATTGGTTGGAGCTGTGAGCCTTGCTCTGATTGGTTGGACCTGTGAGCCTTGCTCTGATTGGTTGGACCTGTGAGCCTTGCTCTGATTGGTTGGACCTGTGAGCCTTGCTCTGATTGGTTGGAGCTGTGAGCCTTGCTCTGATTGGTTGGACCTGTGAGCCTTGCTCTGATTGGTTGAGGCACTCACCTGCCTTTGAAGAAGGCGATGTAAACCGGAGAGGAGTAGAAGTTGACGAACTGGAAGATGAAAACTTTGAAGATGAACATGTCTTCATATTTAGTCTGAGTCCGATGCATCTCTGACAGAAATACACACAGTGTACATACACACTACTGTAATATAGTAATACTGCACACAATACACACACTGTACACACAGCATATCTATACTAGTGTTAACTTTAAACTTTCAATTTCAAACATTTCATGGTTTATCTGCATAATCATTCTGAATCATCGTCGTCACATTCACGATTTATAAATGTGGGAATATTACATTGAATTGTCTATTTATACATTATAATGTATTTTTCTTATTATTATTATTAACTTATGAATTCATGCTGCTTCGTTTTATTTTTGAACAATAAGCAGCACAAACATTTGTTTATGTTTGTTTGTTTATAGAGTTAACCTCTCTAACAGAAAAATAATCTAGATTATTATTAGCATCAATATTTCCTCCAGGAATATCTTCAGAGTTGGAGGAGATCAGTGTTTTCCTTACATGCAAAAATATTTTAATTAGAACAGCTGGTATAGTGATTTTTTTTAATGGAACTGAAAATCAGGAATTGTTTAATAAATAAATGTTTATGTGAAATGATTTTCACGTTGTGTTACATGTTGTCTGCAGGAAGTGTTCAAACACTGTATTGACTGAACAAGAAGTAAACCTTAAAAACAAAAAACTACAAGAAAAACACAAAATGTTTTTGTATTAAAACTATCATTTACACTACACTGTGTCTGTTTGTTCATTAAAGATTCAAACGGTTTTAAATTGTTTTGTGCTGTAAAAGGTTCAAACTGATGACGAGGGTGAAACTCACCCCAGCGGGTGAGGATGTCAGCCAGCGAGGTGTAAACTTTGGACAACATGAGGATGACCAACAGGTTCAGGACAGATCCCGTGATGCTGGCTATCCTGCCAGACTGACAACACACATCAGAAAACACACTGTAAAAAAACAGTAACGCGTGGAGTCCCTCAGGGCAGAGTCCCAGAGCCGCTGTCGTACTCACAGAGTCGCTAACAAAGTTGTTACCGGACTTGTAGATGATTATTCTGACAATGGTGCGATACAGAATGATGGCGATGAGGAACATCAGCACCACGACAACCTGCACACAGGACGGTGAGTCTGATCAGGGAACGTCCTTTAACTCCAACCACGGATCTACGCCTTCACCTCCGGTGGGTGGAAACTCACCATCAGGATGATGACCATGCAGCCGGTCAGGGTTCTGTTCAGCCGTTTACTTTCAGGAAAGTAAGGCTCCTCTGCTCCCGTCACCGGGTTCCTGATGGTCATCGGCGCCATCGCCGTGAACTCCGGACGAGGTCGCTCCTGTGGAGAACGCAAGGGCAACATTGACGAGAACATCTCAGCCTCAGTCAGACTCATGACGTCAGAGTGTTAATTAAACAGGAACCTCGATGTCCTGGAACTCGGAGCAGTCCCAGCGATGTGTCAGCGCCGAACAAGTCCTCTTCCAGTACTCCAGGAAGGTGACAGCCCACAGAGACATGAAGGCGCTGAGAAACACTGTTCCTCCATTATCAAACAGGAGACCCGCCTACACACAGGCAGACAGACAGGCAGACAGACAGGCAGCACAGACAGGCAGCACAGACAGCCAGACAGACAGGCAGCACAGACAGACAGACAGACAGGCAGACAGACAGGCGGCACAGACAGTCAGACAAACAGGCGGCACAGACAGGCGGCACAGACAGTCAGACAGACAGGCGGCACAGACAGACAGACAGACAGGCACAGACAGTCAGACAGACAGACAGACAGACAGGCAGCACAGACAGTCAGTGTAAGACTGTGATAACATGCGTCAGGGCTACAGTCCTGTAACGTGTTCAGATACTGGAAAGGTTTTGACACCTTGTAGGTGAGACAGATGCTGGAGTAGTTCCAGTAGGAGCAGGTGTTACAGAGCGGACACATCATGAAGCTGTTTGCACTGTCGCACACCTCCTTCCTGCACAGACAGTTGGAGAATTAAAAGATGTTTAACTCTGGACACCCTGCAAATTATCCCAACACTCAGATTCACATGAATGTAGAGCTGAGTGTCGTCTGCATATCAGTGGAGACAAATCCATTGGATAGGTGGATGTCAATATGTTAAACTCTGAAGATGATCTGTAAGGTCGACTATACTAATCACAAGTTCACACAGAAAGCAAATTAAATGTTTCAGTCACATAGAGTTAACACAAAGTCAACGTAAAGACACAAACAGTAAAACGAGTAAAGGTGAAATCTCGTTGTGTCGCCTGCAGAGCAGCAGAATCCGTCTCTAAATAAAGAACAGGGTTTGAGTTGAGTCTCTGAGGTGATGATCGTCTTGTGTTGTGAACTGTGTAGCTCGTTCTTCGACTCAGAGTTTGTGCTTACGCTGGAACATCGGTGGCCACGAGCCAGAACCCGATCAAGAAGATCAGAGTCCCAAGAAGAGACGCCGGCAACAGCCAGCAAGTGTAGAAACCTGCGGTCAGACACAGCTCTGTTAAAGCAAACACTGCGAGGCTGGTAGCACTTCGTTATTTGTGGTTACTGTAGTTACCAAGCCAGGCATAATAAAGGGCTATCTTCTCTCCAAAGTACTCCCTAATGTGATCCAGAGGTTGGTAGCGTCTGTAGCAGGACCACTTGGCCCAGTATGCATAGAGGATCTGTCTCAGACCTAAAGACTCGGGCGGCACCGGGGGCGTCGGGAGCTGGAAATCTCCCTGAAAACACAAAAACATCAAAATATGAGTTTCAGCTTCAGGTTGGAGCCGTGTGCTCCTGCTACAGAGATCACAAAACCATGAGAGCCTGTCGACAAAGTGAGACCAGACATCAGGATGTTTGGAGATCACCTCATGCAGCGGGTAGGCAGCAGTGAAGACCTGCTCGGCCACCAGCCGGTCGATTCCCACCTCGCCCCGTTTCACCGAACCATACGGAGTCCTGGCCAGGATCTCGTACAGCTGCAGGGAGGCAGAGTCACTGAGGTGAGTTCTACAGCCAGAGATCAGTGTGCTGTCTTTCTGACCACGGAGGGAACGAGCATCAGACACTTCCTGTGACAGACGGATGTTCACATGAAGTCTGTTTCTGTGTCTGCTCTCTAACGGGACACAGAAACTTCCAACGGTCCCTGAAACACACAAATTCCTGTGTGTGTGTGTGTGTTTGAGTGTGTGTGGTGTGTGTGTGTGTGTGGTGTGTGTGTGTGTGTGTGTGTGGTGTTGAGGAAATGTGTGTGTGTGTGCGTGTGGTGTTTGAGGAAATGTGTGTGTGTGTGTGTGTGTGTGTGTGTGTGTGTGTGTGTGTTTGAGGAAATGTGTGTGTGTGCGTGTGTGTGTGTGTGTGTGTGTTTGAAATGTGTGTGTGTGTGTGTGTGTGTGTGTGTGTGTGTGTGTGTGTGTGTGTGGTGTGTGTGTGTGTGTGTTTGAGGAAATGTGTGTGTGGTGTGTTTGAGGATATGTGTGTGTGTGTTTGAGGAAATGTGTGTGTTGTGTGTGTGTGTGTGGGTTTTGAGGAAATGTGTGTGTGTGTGTTTGAGGAAGTGTGTGTGTGTTTGAGGAAATGTGTGTGTGTGTGTTTGAGGAAATGTGTGTGTGTGTGTGTTTGAGGATATGTGTGTGTGTGTGTGTGTGTGTGTGTGTTTGAGGATGTGTGTGTGTGTGTGTTTGAGGAAATATGTGTGTGTGTGTGTGTGTTTGAGGAAATGTGTGTGTGTGTGTGTGTGTGTGTGTTTTAAGAAATGTGTGTGTGTGTGTGTGTGTGTGTTTTGTGTGTGTGTGTGTGTGGTGTTTGAGGAAATGTGTGTGTGTGTGTGTGTGTGTGTTTTTGTGTGTGTGTGTGGTGTGTGTGGTTTTTAAGGTGTGTGTGTGTGTGTTTGAGGAAATGTGTGTGTGTGTTTGAGGATGTGTGTGTGTGTGTGTTTGAGGCAATGTGTGTGTGTGTGTGTGTGTGTGTGTGTGTGTGTTTTAAGAAATATGTGTGTGTGTGTGTGTGTTTTAAGAAATATGTGTGTGTGTGTGTGTTTGAAGAAATATGTGTGTGTGTGTGTTTGAGGATGTGTGTGTGTGTGTGTGTGTGTGTGTTTGAGGAAGTGTGTGTGTTTGCAGATTGTATTTGACGAGGAGGCGTGTGGCATCCGTCTGCTGACTGAAACATCCTGGAATCTGAGAGGTCAGCGAGTCTGCACCTGTGAACCAATCAGAGGAGGCCGTGCGCAGACCACGCCTCCATCCTCCAGGATGTAACCTGATGTGATTTCTGCACTTTGCAGTTCACTGAAACTTTCTGGAAACTTTCCAAACACGTCAGACATCAGAACAGAGTACGTGCTGACAGACGACAGCTCATTTTTGTCAGACAGAAGAAAATTAATATGTTGTTATTTTATTTGGACAATTAAAAAACATTTCCTGTATTTTCTGGGAATCAATAAAAGTTTTGTGAATCCTGTTAACGGACACAGGAAATGTTTGAGTTCTGAAAACAGAATCAGTTTTTCATGTTTGTTGAATGTTGGGTAAATTTCTTTGCACAGCCTCCGTGCCAAATCCAGGCTGGTGTTTGACGCTGTCGTGTCATGGCGTGCTAAATGTGTGTTTGATGACACGGAGCCAGCTGTTTGTCTTCTGGGTGTCAGGGCCCAGAAAGACGCTGCTTTATTTGTTCAGTTCACTTAGACGAGATCTGGAAGAGGCAGCGTGCAAGTACGAGACAGATCATAGCGTGTCCATCCGGTCCAGCTCTGAACTCACCACCTGGTGTCTCTGAGTCGTCTTAAAGAACGTCTCCTTGTTGTCGCTGCCCAGAAACCTGCGGACAGAAAACAGGTGAGACACTGCAGCTTTAAGTGTCAGTAGTACAGGTGTGTCTGTGCTGCTGGACCAGGTGTGTCTGTGCTGCTGGACCAGGTGTGTCTGTGCTGCTGGACCTCTGCAGCTTGCTGGCCTTGAACTGGCAGGTGTAGTAGTCAGGTGGGGGGTTGGGGACGTCCTGGTACAGAGGGTTAGGGAGGGACAGCTTGGACAGGAGGCGCGCAGACCAGTTCACGATTGGAGTGGTGACCACCTGTATGAGGACAGACGGCATACTGAAGACAAGCTGAGGACACACTGCAAGGACACACTGCAAGGACACACTGCAAGGACACATTGTGAGGACAAACTGAGGACACATTGTGAGGACAAACTGAGGACACATTGTGAGGACAAACTGAGGACACAGTGTTAGGACAAGTTGAGGACACATTGTGAGGACAAACTGAGGACACAGTGTTAGGACAAGTTGAGGACACAGTGTTAGGACAAACTGAGGACACAGTGTTAGGACAAGTTGAGGACACATTGTGAGGACAAACTGAGGACACAGTGTTAGGACAAGTTGAGGACACAGTGATAGGACAAACTGAGGACACAGTGATAGGACAAACTGAGGACACAGTGATAGGACAAAGTGAGGACACAGTGTTAGGACAAGTTGAGGACACAGTGTTGGGACAAGTTGAGGACACAGTGTTAGGACAAACTGAGGACACAGTGTTAGGACAAACTGAGGACACAGTTTAAACTGAGGACACAGTGTTAGGACAAACTGAGGACACAGTGTTAGGACAAACTGAGGACACAGTTTAAACTGAGGACACAGTGTTAGGACAAACTGAGGACACAGTGTTAGGACAAACTGAGGACACAGTGATAGGACAAACTGAGGACGCAGTGTTAGGACAAACTGAGGACACAGTGATAGGACAAAGTGAGGACACAGTGATAGGACAAACTGAGGACACAGTGATAGGACAAAGTGAGGACACAGTGATAGGACAAACTGAGGACGCAGTGTTAGGACAAACTGAGGACACAGTGATAGGACAAAGTGAGGACACAGTGATAGGACAAACTGAGGACGCAGTGTTAGGACAAACTGAGGACACAGTGTTAGGACAAACTGAGGACACAGTGTTAGGACAAACTGAAGTCCTCTGACCAGGTGTTTTACCTGCAGTGGGACTCTGAGGCTGATCTCCTCAGCGTAGTAACAGAGGACGCTCCACGGAGCACTGAGGAGGACAAAGCAGATCCTGGTCTTGGTCTGGAGGACTTCCCTCTGTAGAGACACACATAGGAATCAGTATGAGGTGGTCTTGTCTCTTATGGAGTCCCACAGGGTTTGATACTGGGTCCACGCTCAGGTGTGTTTGTTTTACTCACCTGTTCATGCAGCAGTCCGGAGCGTCTCAGGTTGTTAAGAAACTTCTCCCTCCGCGTCCTGTGGGCGGAGCTAACACCTGCGTCCTCCTCCTTCTGTGAGTTCAGAGGCTCCTCCCACACCAACACAAAATCTGTCCAATAGGAGCGCAGCACGGTCACAGTCAGCAGCAGGTAATGAGCGGTTTGGTCAGGTGACATCAGCTCTACTCACCGACTCGAGTCAATCCGTCGCTGAACACATTGCTGTTCCGAGGCTGAACTGGTGCATCCTGGGAAACACAGGCAAAAAGATGTGGTGTGCATCCTCTCACCTCATTGGCTGAAATTATTCTCATTATAATAACGTGTTGATGGTCACATTATACACAAACAAACTGAGACTGTTGCACAATATTAAACCATGGTTTTATTACTGTTACCATGGTTACCAAAGGTCTAGGAGCTGCTCGGTGAAGTCAGCGTTGAATTATCTCGACTGTAACCGAGCTCAGCTGATCAGTATTAACCAATGTGAACAGGAACATCTGCGCAGAAATAAACTGGGCCATTCATGAATGTTTCATATTTGGTATCAAATGAATTAAATGAAAGGAACAGCTGATCGTCAGTCTCTTTCTGTTTGTCTGATGAACGATGTCAGTTATGTCCTTTCATCATCACCGTTTGTCGTTCGTTAGTTAGAGCTCGTTCTGTTTCATCAGTGTTAATCAGAGCGGAGCCGCTCTGTCTCGCTTCCTGCTTCCTGTGCTAAAGCAAACACGCCAACACACACACACCATCACAATAAAATGTGATTATATACATGATGCTCTGCGCTAACAGTTTCCACCTGTTTACAGTCTTTGTGCTAAGCTAAACGCAGCATGGATCCTCTGAGCTTGTGCCATTTAAACAAAGACAGACGTTGATAAAATGGATTTTAAAAGCTGAATATTTTGTAAACAAACGTTCACACTACATTCAGCCCTTCATACTATATATATATATATATATATATATATATATATATATATATATAAATATGTCATATAATCATTTTAGATAACTCTCATATGACCCATGTGTTAAATTAAATAAAGTATTTATAAACTACTGGCTATGACCAATCAGTAATGCGGTAAAGTATATTCTTCTAATACTTCAACTGTACTACTGCAGTATTTCAAAGATCAGGGGCTCCAGGTTGACTCCCTGAGGAACTCCACGCTGGTGACTCCTCCTCCTCCTCTTCATTTCTTTTAAATCTTCCCAATCAACCAATCACTCAGTGTGTTATTGATTATGTTTTATGTTATCGTTACCGTGGTGATGCTGCCGTAGTTGTCCTCTGGCTTGGTTTCCATGGCAATGAGCGTGGCATTGTCCTCTTTCTGCCCTGCTCCCCTCCACATCCTCGCCTCCTTCTGCAGAGTCGACACAGCTCCTGTCAAAATCCAGTTTTAACACCTTTAGTGCCCGGCTGACTGTTAGTTAGACCAGGCAGCACAGATTTGGACAGGTGCCAACTGGCAGAGCTCTGATTGGCCGTGGGGTTCACACTGATCAGGTGACGCCCTTAATTAATGAAATCTCCTGCAGCCAGTTTAACTTGTCTTTAATTTAAAAGTCATTTTATTTACGTTGGAACCTGTTTTCATTACTGCGGATGTTTAAGTCAGTCAGCTGTTTGAAACATTAAAAAAATAAAGTTAAGATTTTATTAACTTCTAACTTTGTGTGTGTCTGTTTGTTGGTTGCACTAACTTGTGTGAAAGTTGCAGATCAAGACAAAACTCTAAATCCGTAATATATAAAATATTTATATTAAATAAATGACTTTAAATAATTACTACATCTGATTGAATATTCATTTAGAAAGGATGAGAAAAATGTTATATTTTATATAAATACACGTGTTATGGTTTTGAAACTCAAATCTTCATTTTGGTTTAAACAAAAATATTTTGTTTTAGACATGAAGAAGATAATTAGGAGAATTTTTAATTAACAGACAAACAAACAGAAACAATATAAGTTCTGTCAGTCCTGCACAAAACACCAACAGTCCTGTACAAAACACCAACAGTCCTACAAAACACCAACAGTCCTACAAAACACCAACAGTCCTACAAAACACCAACAGTCCTACAAAACACCAACAGTCCTACAAAATACCAACAGTCCTGTACAAAATACCAACAGTCCTACAAAACACCAACAGTCCTACAAAACACCAACAGTCCTACAAAATACCAACAGTCCTGTACAAAACACCAACAGTCCTACAAAACACCAACAGTCCTACAAAACACCAACAGTCCTACAAAATACCAACAGTCCTACAAAACACCAACAGTCCTACAAAACACCAACAGTCCTACAAAACACCAACAGTCCTACAAAATACCAACAGTCCTACAAAATACCAACAGTCCTGTACAAAACACCAACAGTCCTACAAAACACCAACAGTCCTACAAAACACCAACAGTCCTACAAAACACCAACAGTCCTACAAAACACCAACAGTCCTGTACAAAATACCAACAGTCCTGTACAAAACACCAACAGTCCTACAAAACACCAACAGTCCTGTACAAAATACCAACAGTCCTGTACAAAATACCAACAGTCCTACAAAACACCAACAGTCCTACAAAACACCAACAGTCCTACAAAACACCAACAGTCCTGTACAAAACACCAACAGTCCTGTACAAAACACCAACAGTCCTACAAAATACCAACAGTCCTACAAAACACCAACAGTCCTACAAAACACCAACAGTCCTACAAAACACCAACAGTCCTACAAAACACCAACAGTCCTGTACAAAACACCAACAGTCCTACAAAACACCAACAGTCCTGTACAAAACACCAACAGTCCTACAAAATACCAACAGTCCTGTACAAAATACCAACAATCCTACAAAATACCAACAGTCCTGTACAAAATACCAACAGTCCTACAAAATACCAACAGTCCTGTACAAAATACCAACAGTCCTACAAAATACCAACAGTCCTGTACAAAATACCAACAGTCCTGTACAAAATACCAACAGTCCTGTACAAAATACCAACAGTCCTGTACAAAATACCAACAGTCCTACAAAACACCAACAGTCCTGTACAAAATACCAACAGTCCTGTACAAAATACCAACAGTCCTACAAAATACCAACAGTCCTACAAAATACCAACAGTCCTGTACAAAATACCAACAGTCCTGTACAAAATACCAACAGTCCTGTACAAAATACCAACAGTCCTACAAAATACCAACAGTCCTGTACAAAATACCAACAGTCCTACAAAATACCAACAGTCCTGTACAAAATACCAACAGTCCTACAAAACACCAACAGTCCTGTACAAAATACCAACAGTCCTGTACAAAATACCAACAGTCCTACAAAATACCAACAGTCCTACAAAATACCAACAGTCCTGTACAAAATACCAACAGTCCTACAAAATACCAACAGTCCTACAAAATACCAACAGTCCTGTACAAAATACCAACAGTCCTATACAAAATACCAACAGTCCTGTACAAAATACCAACAGTCCTACAAAATACCAACAGTCCTACAAAACACCAACAGTCCTGTACAAAATACCAACAGTCCTGTACAAAATACCAACAGTCCTACAAAACACCAACAGTCCTGTACAAAATACCAACAGTCCTACAAAATACCAACAGTCCTGTACAAAACACCAACAGTCCTACAAAACACCAACAGTCCTACAAAATACCAACAGTCCTGTACAAAATACCAACAGTCCTACAAAATACCAACAGTCCTACAAAATACCAACAGTCCTACAAAATACCAACAGTCCTACAAAATACCAACAGTCCTGTACAAAATACCAACAGTCCTGTACAAAATACCAACAGTCCTACAAAATACCAACAGTCCTGTACAAAATACCAACAGTCCTGTACAAAATACCAACAGTCCTACAAAACACCAACAGTCCTGTACAAAATACCAACAGTCCTGTACAAAATACTAACAGTCCTGTACAAAATACCAACAGTCCTGTACAAAATACCAACAGTCCTACAAAATACCAACAGTCCTACAAAATACCAACAGTCCTGTACAAAATACCAACAGTCCTACAAAATACCAACAGTCCTACAAAATACCAACAGTCCTACAAAATACCAACAGTCCTGTACAAAATACCAACAGTCCTACAAAATACCAACAGTCCTGTACAAAACACCAACAGTCCTGTACAAAACATCAACAGTCCTGTACAAAATACCAACAGTCCTACAAAATACCAACAGTCCTGTACAAAACACCAACAGTCCTGTACAAAACATCAACAGTCCTGTACAAAACACCAACAGTCCTACAAAATACCAACAGTCCTACAAAATACCAACAGTCCTACAAAATACCAACAGTCCTGTACAAAACACCAACAGTCCTGTACAAAACATCAACAGTCCTGTACAAAACACCAACAGTCCTACAAAATACCAACAGTCCTACAAAATACCAACAGTCCTACAAAATACCAACAGTTCTGTACAAATCACCAACAGTCCTGTACAAAACATCAACAGTCCTGTACAAAATACCAACAGTCCTACAAAATACCAACAGTCCTGTACAAAACACCAACAGTCCTGTACAAAACATCAACAGTCCTGTACAAAATACCAACAGTCCTACAAAATACCAACAGTTCTGTACAAATCACCAACAGTCCTGTACAAAATACCAACAGTCCTGTACAAAATACCAACAGTCCTGTACAAAATACCAACAGTCCTACAAAACACCAACAGTCCTACAAAACACCAACAGTCCTGTACAAAATACCAACAGTCCTACAAAACACCAACAGTCCTACAAAACACCAACAGTCCTGTACAAAACACCAACAGTCCTACAAAATACCAACAGTCCTGTACAAAATACCAACAGTCCTACAAAACACCAACAGTCCTGTACAAAACACCAACAGTCCTGTACAAAACATCAACAGTCCTGTACAAAACACCAACAGTCCTACAAAATACCAACAGTTCTGTACAAATCACCAACAGTCCTGTACAAAATACCAACAGTCCTGTACAAAATACCAACAGTCCTGTACAAAATACCAACAGTCCTACAAAACACCAACAGTCCTGTACAAAATACCAACAGTCCTACAAAACACCAACAGTCCTGTACAAAACACCAACAGTCCTGTACAAAACATCAACAGTCCTGTACAAAACACCAACAGTCCTACAAAACACCAACAGTCCTGTACAAAACACCAACAGTCCTGTACAAAACATCAACAGTCCTGTACAAAACACCAACAGTCCTACAAAATACCAACAGTCCTGTACAAAATACCAACAGTCCTACAAAATACCAACAGTCCTGTACAAAACACCAACAGTCCTGTACAAAATACCAACAGTCCTGTACAAAATACCAACAGTCCTACAAAATACCAACAGTCCTGTACAAAACACCAACAGTCCTGTACAAAACATCAACAGTCCTGTACAAAACACCAACAGTCCTACAAAATACCAACAGTCCTACAAAATACCAACAGTCCTACAAAATACCAACAGTTCTGTACAAATCACCAACAGTCCTGTACAAAATACCAACAGTCCTGTACAAAATACCAACAGTCCTACAAAACACCAACAGTCCTACAAAACACCAACAGTCCTGTACAAAATACCAACAGTCCTACAAAATACCAACAGTCCTACAAAATACCAACAGTTCTGTACAAATCACCAACAGTCCTGTACAAAACATCAACAGTCCTGTACAAAATACCAACAGTCCTACAAAATACCAACAGTTCTGTACAAATCACCAACAGTCCTGTACAAAACACCAACAGTCCTGTACAAAATACCAACAGTCCTACAAAACACCAACAGTCCTACAAAACACCAACAGTCCTGTACAAAATACCAACAGTCCTACAAAACACCAACAGTCCTACAAAACACCAACAGTCCTGTACAAAACACCAACAGTCCTGTACAAAATACCAACAGTCCTACAAAACACCAACAGTCCTACAAAACACCAACAGTCCTGTACAAAATACCAACAGTCCTACAAAATACCAACAGTCCTACAAAATACCAACAGTCCTACAAAATAACAACATAGGCAACACTTCACTGACTTTGATACTTTAACTGCATTTCTACTTTAACTTCAGGATCTGAATGCTGACATTGGATACAGTCAATTTAAATTAAAACTAGAAGCATCTCAACTCAAACAAATATTATTTTAAATTTAAATCTTTAACAAAAAAATCTACTCAAAACTTTTCTTCATGTTTAGTGCAATAATCTGAAAGCATTGATGTTATTGGACTCACCTGTGTGTGCAGTCAGTCGGCTCAGGTGAATCTCCAGCTCGAAGCAGAGCAGCTCTCTGTGTGTTCAGCCTCGGGCTGCAGACTGACAGTTTTAAACTCCGCCCCTAATGTTAACCACGCCCCCGCTACAGCGTCACTGTGTCATTAAAAAACAAACACTCACCTGTTTGTTCCTGTCAGGTATCCTGCTGTAATCTGCTGACACAAAGTGTCTGTGTCAGGTGTCAGGTAGTTTGTCGGGTACAGGTAGTTTGTCGGGTACAGGTAGTTTGTCAGGTACAGGTAGTTTGTCAGGTACAGGTAGTCTGTCAGGTACAGGTAGTTTTCCCAGGTACAGGTAGTTTGTCGGGTACAGGTAGTTTGTCGGGTAAAGGTAGTTTGTCTGGTACAGGTAGTTTTCCCAGGTACAGGTAGTTTTCCCAGGTACAGGTAGTTTTCCCAGGTACAGGTAGTTTGTAGGGTACAGGTAGTTTCTCGGGTACAGGTAGTTTTCCCAGGTACAGGTAGTTTGTCGGGTACAGGTAGTTTTCCCAGGTACAGGTAGTTTGTCGGGTACAGGTAGTTTGTTGGGTACAGGTAGTTTGTCGGGTAAAGGTAGTTTGTCTGGTACAGGTAGTTTTCCCAGGTACAGGTAGTTTGTCGGGTACAGGTAGTTTTCCCAGGTACAGGTAGTTTGTCGGGTACAGGTAGTTTGTCGGGTACAGGTAGTTTTCCCAGGTACAGGTAGTTTGTCGGGTACAGGTAGTTTGTCGGGTACAGGTAGTTTTCCCAGGTACAGGTAGTTTGTCGGGTACAGGTAGTTTTCCCAGGTACAGGTAGTTTGTGAGGTACAAGTAGTTTTCCCAGGTACAGGTAGTTTGTCGGGTACAGGTAGTTTTCCCAGGTACAGGTAGTTTGTCGGGTACAGGTAGTTTGTCGGGTACAGGTAGTTTTCCCAGGTACAGGTAGTTTGTCGGGTACAGGTAGAACATTTGGATTTCATACTTGGACTGAAGAAGTGTTGTTAAACGCGGCACATGAACTCAGATCCTTTATTTTGAAGTAAAGCAGATGACATGTTCGTATCACAGATAATCTTTATTATGTTCAGTGTTTATTATGTTTCTGTAGATCCATGACAGTTTGCAAATGCAGCTTTCTGATTGGATGAGCAGAGCGGCGACGCCCCTCCCTTCAGGACACAGGACCAGATCTACTGTCGTCTACTGTACACACAGATTATTACACAGCGGAGACTCCTGACACACACACACACAACACACACACTTATATTTCTATACTTGTGAGGACTCACTGACATGCCGCACCCCCACCCTGACCCCTAAACCAAAACCTTTGAATGTCCTCATAAGGCAACGACGTCCTCACTGTGTTCAGGACACACACAGGTCCTCACAAACATAGATATACAAACACACAGAAACAGAAACGTCTTTGGCAGGAAGCAGCTTCTTCTTCTGCTGGACACACGACGACACACACAGGAGCTGCACAGGATTGGACGGTGATGTCATCAGGAGGCGAAGCAACAAACACACACCACACACACACACACACACACACACACACACACCGTATACAGTGAGTCCAGGTGAGCAGGGTGACAGCGCCCCCTGCTGTTAGAGTTGATTACCTGCACTGAACATGAATACTAGGGGATTATGGGTAATGAAACTGAGGTAAGGTCTTTAAAACTCTTCATATTTACTAAATATTATATTTTATATACTTTATTTTCTCAATAAAATCATCCGTTTTCTTTCTTTCACTGGTCCATCTGGTGTTTCAGAGTCGACGACCTGATGCTCGTTTTAGCTGGAAATCCCTGAACGCCTCACATCGGTCACATGACAGCGGCTTTAGATGAGTCATGTGACATCATGTCACGTCACTTCCCCTTTTTAGCCGTTCATTTAAAATTTTAAGGCAACAATCAAACGTCGCTTTTATCATAAAATCGAGTCTTTAAGGAGATTCTTTGATTCTTCGTTGAAGCCGCTGATGTCAGTTAAGTTTCATCAATTTAAAATGAACTGATCTGTATCGGTTACCATGACAACATGGCGGTTTGTGGTTACGTCTGGTTTATAGTGTACAGAACATTAGCATATAATTAATATCTTAATTAAAACTTCAACAGATAAATTAATGGGTTTTTTTTCTTAAACGTGACCAAAAACAAAAATGACATTGTTTCTTAATTAACCCTAAAGTGGCCATAACATATTTTAACGCAGCGCTCACGATATTTTTAAAACCTCATTTTAAGTGGACCCCAAAATCCCTCAAAACTCATTGATTGACTCGTTAATACTGATGAAATTAAGGTATTAAAACATTGTACGGTTATAATTAACATATTGTAATGAGTTTCTATTTAAATGAAGGTGTTGTGTTCCAATTAAATTTAAATTAACAGCGTTCACTTTTTAAAGGCGTTTTCAGAGAATAATTGTAATTTTTTTTAAAGGTGTCACTAATTAACACCAATCTCCACAGTCTGTTTGAGGTCGTGTGTCGGTTACCGTGACAACACCAGCACGGCGGTTAGTGGTTACAGATGGTCGACGTGCAGTGGTTTAAACTTCTTCTACAAACAGCAACATGTTTCATTCTCACATCACTGACGTCTCCTAATTAAAGTCACCATTAAATGCTGATTGTAGATTAGATCATCTGCTTTAAGGAGCAATACGAACCAAATAACAAGAAAGCCGTTCCTTATCATTAGTTTTCATGCTATTTAGTTTAACTCTTAAGTTTTTTTTTTACTCCTTAAAAAAAAGTTAAACCGTGCAAATAATCCATCATAATCAATTAATGTTACTTCATCACCTCCAGATCTGGTTTAAACACCTGAAATGACACGTCAGCTCAAACACGTTGGACCAGAAACCAGCTTTACTCGGCGTGACTTAATTACTCAGTGAAAGTTTTAATATTCACACAGCGCTCGAAATCTATTAAAACCTTAATGCAGAATTTGGAGTGAACCCCTGAGTTTGCACCTAAATTAAAAAAACCAAGGGGCAGGTTAGACCTTTATATTCTGGTAATTTAATACTGACGTGATTAAGCCAATTTGAATGTGATAATAACGGGCTGCAGATTATCTACATGGTTCAGGAACATTTTAAGAGGTAAAACAAGTCTTCCATGTTTTTACTCCTTAAAAAACGTCAACCATGCAAATAATCCTTTAATATATAATAAATTAATTTATTATTTAATTATCTCAAAGTCTGAGTTGAACGTCTGAAAACTGCAAAAAAAAAAAAAAAAAAAAAGACGACAACGTCCTGAGTCGTCTTTATGCACGCACACGGCGACTGATGACGTGATAGTTAAAGTTTGAATGAGGTCATCACAGTGATGTCATTAGAGAGTTACAGAGCTCATTCATTCAACACCACACACACACACACACACACACACACACGCACACACACACACACCAAAGCCCATTAATAACAATAATAATAATAATAATAATCAATAACGGTGATAAAGCAGAAATCAGCAACATCGTCCCATGTGGCTTCATCAGCATCGTCAGTCCTTCATGTCTCCGTGACATCCACTGAGTCCAGATTCCAGACAGGAAGTCAGTCTGATCGTCTCTAATTAACAGATTTATATTAACCTAAGATTACGCCTCTAACGAACACCTGATCACCTCCAGATAAACGATCCCAGTCCTCTAATTAAGACACTACTTCAGAAACTCACCTGCCTGTTTCCTAACTAACATACCCAGCTGTTAATTAACAGACTGACTTAATTAACCCGGCCCTTCCCTCTGACTCTCCTGTCCTCTGTCTACCAGACCTCGCAGCGCTTCCCGGGTCCCGGGTTCATGGGCGTCCCCGCGGGGCAGTTGAAGTGGCGGCTGAAGTCCGGAGAGTTGGCGAGCGTGCCGATGACTCTGTATCGGGGCGGGCTGTGGGGGTCGGTCATCAGGCCCTCGTGAGCGCTCTCTGGTGTCCGAACTGAACACCACACCTGAACGACACAAAGCAGACGATGCTTCGTTTCCCTTCAGTCTGACACGAGTTCACACTTTACATGAGTCACTGGATCATCAGCATAAAACATGATGCTGCATCTCACCTGAGCAAATCCCACGAAGAAGAGCTGATCATTGGTCAGGTTGACGGCCGGAAGTCTCTTCTCCTCTCCACTCTTCTTGACCCACGACCGATAGGCCTGGAGACAAACACACATTAGACGAGGTGACGCTCTGCGGCCTCGTGGTAACACAGCTCAGACCGGTTCATACTGACGTGGTACGCAGCCTTCAGGCCTCCGTTGTCGGCGATGTTTTCTCCCAGCGTCTGTTTTCCGTTGACCTGTTCTCCGTTGACCAGGTAGCGGCTGTACTGATCAACCATACATTCAGTTCTCTGACGAAACGCCTCCACTGACGAGTTCTGCCACCACGGCCTCAAGTTACCTTCTTTATCGTACTCACGACCTGAGCAGCAAACGGAGGAGGGGGCCGATTAATAACATGCACCGCTATCCAGCGTTCCCAATAAGACCGAATCAAACCAGAGACACACACTCACCCTGATCATCGAAGGCATGGGTGAGCTCATGACCCATCACCACTCCGATCCCACCAAAGTTCAAGGCTCTGGAAACACACAGACAGAATACCTGAGTTTAAAGGATTTCTCCAAAGACCTGGAGAGTCCAGAAAGCAGAGACTGATACATGGAGAGAAACATGTAAAGTTTGTCCTGAGGGTGGCGCTAGAGTGTCTATCATGGAGTCAATCAAACTGAATGAGATCAGGAGATTTTCATCACAATCGAGTCTGTTTGGTGTCAATACATCTGCAGTCCAACCATACAAAACCAGTTATTAAAAATGACAGACACACAGACAGGTGGACACACAGACAGACAGGTGGACACACAGACAGACAGGTGGACACACAGACAGACAGGTGGACACACAGACAGACAGGTGGACACACAGACAGGTAGATGCTAGAGGTAAACAGACTTGGGGTGGTCGTGGGCGTAGAAAGGAGCTTGTAGGATCCCAGCAGGGAAGACGATGCCGTTCTTAGTGGGCATGTAGTAGGCATTAACTGCAGGAGGAGTCATACTCCACCTGGAGGAGGAGACAAGGAGAGGAGAGGAGGAGACAAGGAGAGGGGAGGAGGAGACAAGGAGAGGAGACAGGAGAGGAGAGGAGGAGACAAGGAGAGAGGAGGAGACAAGGAGAGGAGGAGTTATTTTCTGGTCACAGCAGTCCCTCAAAGAGCCCAGGGGTTGTAAGAGTTTAAACTACAAACTCCAGGTCTAATGTGTTTGGCAGTAGACAAACTCTGACCCGGCAGTGTCCAGTCTAACAGCGAACACAGCGACAGAACCTCTGAACCGGCAGTGTCCAGTCTAACAGTGAACACAGAGACAGAACCTCTGAACCGGCAGTGTCCAGTCTAACAGCGAACACAGCGACAGAACCTCTGAACCGGCAGTGTCCAGTCTAACAGTGAACACAGAGACAGAACCTCTGAACCGGCAGTGTCCAGTCTAACAGTGAACACAGAGACAGAACCTCTGAACCGGCAGTGTCCAGTCTAACAGTGAACACAGAGACAGAACCTCTGAACCGGCAGTGTCCAGTCTAACAGTGAACACAGAGACAGAACCTCTGAACCGGCAGTGTCCAGTCTAACAGTGAACACAGAGACAGAACCTCTGAACCGGCAGTGTCCAGTCTAACAGTGAACACAGAGACAGAACTGAACCGGCAGTGTCCAGTCTAACAGTGATCACGGCGACAGAACCTCTGAACCGGCAGTGTCCAGTCTAACAGTGAACACATTAACTTGTTGCTGATCAATGTTTCCATCATCAAGTCTGTGAGTCGCCTCGGTACTGTGACGTTTTTCCCTGTTGGGCTCAGAGGCTGTGCTCCGACCCGGTCCCGGTTCTGTTGTCTAAGCAGCAGTTAATGGGGGTTTGGGGTTATGCGGGTTCATATGACTCAAGAAGGGAATCAGACTGGATGTTGGATGGACATAGTGTTTCTTCATCATTCTTACTGGTCTTTGTTGGGAGTCTTCCTCAGCTGGTCGGCCATCACTCGGGATGAGAAGTTGTAGAAGTTCAACGTGTTCTGGAAGAAGCTGTCGTCCGACACCTCATACTGAAACAGAACACAGTTAGAACCAGCAGGGGGCAGCAGAGAGTCACCTGGTGACGTCCAACCAATGAAAACACTGGACAGCCCGTCCCACTCACCCCATCGTAAACATCGTCCAGCTCTTTGGGGTCCAGGATGAATTCTGGGAAACCGATCATGTCGTAGATCGCATCTGCCTAACGAGGGATAAACAGACACCTGAACAATTAGCGCCTGTCTGTCCACCTGTCTGTCCACCTGTCTGTCCACCTGTCTGTCCACCTGTCTGTCCACATGTCTGTCCACCTGTCCGTCCACATGTCTGTCCACATGTCTGTGGACCTGTCTGCCCACATGTCTGTCCACATGTCTGTACATCTGTCCGTCCACCTGTCTGACCACCTGTCTGTCCACCCGTCTGACCACATGTCTGTGGACCTGTCTGTCCACCTGTCTGTCCATATGTCTGTGGACCTGTCTGTCCACCTGTCTGTCCACATGTCTGTGCACCTGTCTGTCCACCTGTCTGTCCACATGTCTGTCCACCTGTCTGTCCACCTGTCTGTCCACCTGTCTGTCCACCTGTCTCTCTACCTTTTCTTTGGCAGCCTGTCTTGTGTGGTCGTCCATCCAGCTGAGTCGGTCCAGACCTTCTTTGAACGCAGAGCGGATTGCGTTAATCATCTCCTCGGCCTGAAACAGACAGAAGGACAGATGACGGACCAGACCAGACCAGAACCAGGACCACCTGAACCAGGTTCTGATCTTCAGTCCTTCAGGTGTGAACTGTGACTCACGATCTCTTTGCTGTGTTTGTCGAAGGACGCCTTGACGAAGAGCGCTCCCAGAGCAAAGCCCAGAATCTCGTCCGTGTTCAAGATACAAGTCTGCCAGCGGGGGGTGCAGGACTGCAACAAACCAGAACCAGATGGTACCAGTTAAAGCCAGGTGCAGGCAGAACCAGGTAAAGATAGTCTACACAGAACCAATTGGCTAGAACCAGCATCCCCATGTATACACGCACAGGTGTAGCTACCTAATTGGAACCAGGAGTTGTGAAACCAGTAAGGTTAGAACCAAACAGAACCAAAGAAACCCAGTAGAGCCCAGTGGGAACGCTTCAAACTGGTACCAGTTAGAGCTGAGTGCCCATTAAAGCCAAGAAGAAGTTAAAGGTCCAGTTCTATGAACAGGACCGAGGATTACCAACCCAACTGTCCTACAGTCATTACAAGTATTTATACCTGCTGTAGGAAATAAAATAACTGTATCAGTAACAGTAGTAGTACCACAGAACTATTTGCAGTAGTCATAGCAGTAACAGGAGTACTTGTAGTAGAAGTACCTTCTTGGTTCCATAGAGACTCTCCAGCAGTTTGTCCTGAGCGTTCTCGAAACGTTGATCCAAACTGCCGACGCTCTTCTGAACCAGCGTCCACATCATGTAGTTATTCAACAGACTGTGAAGACAGACAGACAGACAGACAGACAGACAGACAGACAGACAGACAGACAGACAGACAGACAGACAGACAGACAGACAGACAGACAGAGGTTTACGGGCCCGGGCCGTGGACACAGACAGCTCGTCTCTCTGCAGTGTGCGGTGTCTGTGATTGTTTCTGACCTGCGGTCCGTCTTGTTGATGAGGTCCGACACCTGCTGCAGGTACTCTTTGGCGTACAGGACGACGGGTTCGGTGTCGTTCAGCTCCAAAGGAGACAGAGAGGACGACAGGTAGTCCAACCAGTCCACGGCCGGAGCCAGCAGCTGGAACACCAACAGAGAGAAGATGTTTAAATATGGACCCTGAACTATAGGAGCTCCTCGGGATCACCAGGAGGAGCGTTCACATCTGTACTGTGTTTCAGTCGGCCCCAGGGCTCAGATCTTCTCTCGTCTGGACAGTAAGAGGACAACGTTTACGACTGTCTGTCTGTCTCAGTAATCCTCAGTGTGGGAGCAGACTGCACCACCCGGGGGGGGGGTGCTGAGATGAAAAACTAATCCCTGCTGTCTGCGTCAGCTGCAGAGAGAAGACGTCCATGTTTGGACTCATCAAACTTCAGACCGACGTTTAACATGAACAATCAAAGAGGCAGAGCTGCTGTTTTCTAATCTCTTTAAAACATGAATTACCGATGAGACCAGGGCTGACCTGTAGAGGGCGCTCACTCCACCATCTGTCCACAAACACTACAAATGATGACCGACATGAAAACACGTCGAGGTGAATGAAGTCAGGACGAAGGAAAAGGTCAAAGTCGACCTGCAGACGTCTGAAGCCTCCTTCATCCTCATGTCAGCCATGTTTATATAACGACCTGTTATCTAACCGCAGAGATGCAGGCACCTAGCAACAGCTCTTGGCAACTGTTGCCATGGTGACCCCAGAAGCATCTGCAACCCTGAAGGACAGAGAGCTGCAGCAGAGAGAGAGACAGAGAGAAAGAGAGAGAGAGACAGAGAGAGAGAGAGACAGAGACAGAGAGAGACAGAGAGATAGAGAGAGAGACAGAGAGAGGGAGAGAGAGAGAGACAGAGAGAGGGAGAGAGAGAGAGAGAGAGAGAGAGAGAGAGAGAGAGAGACAGAGACAGAAGAGACAGAGACACTGCACTCTACGACAGAACACCAGCCTCAGATTTATTACTGATTGTTTAGAAGCTAATTATGATCAATGAATGTGACGACGTGAAGCTCGTTAATCACAGGAGGTCTATGAAACCAGATTAAGACTGTTCAGTACACGATGATGTTTACAGCACGAATCTGCATCCATCACCACAAGACAGTCTGCGGGGACGTCACAGAGACTACGTCCAGGTTTTAGACAGTCTGCGGGGACGTCACAGAGACTACGTCCAGGTTTTAGACAGTCTGCGGGGACGTCACAGAGACTACGTCCAGGTTTTAGACAGTCCTGCGGGGCGTCTGGGAGTCACCTGTCCGGTTTTGCTCTGGGGGACGTCACAACTAATACTCCAGGTTTTAGACAGTCTGCGGGGACGTCACGGAGACTACGTCCAGGTTTTAGACAGTCTGCGGGGACGTCACAGAGACTACGTCCAGGTTTTAGACAGTCTGCGGGGACGTCACGGAGACTACGTCCAGGTTTTAGACAGTCTGCGGGGACGTCACAGAGACTACGTCCAGGTTTTAGACAGTCTGCGGTCTCAGAGACTACGTCCAGGTTTTAGACAGTCTGCGGGACGTCACGGAGACTACGTCCAGGTTTTAGACAGTCTGTGGGGACGTCACAGAGACTACGTCCAGGTTTTAGACAGTCTGCGGGGACGTCACGGAGACTACGTCCAGGTTTTGGACAGTCTGCGGGGACATCACAGAGACTACGTCCAGGTTTTAGACAGTCTGCGGGGACGTCACAGAGACTACGTCCAGGTTTTGGACAGTCTGCGGGGACATCACAGAGACTACGTCCAGGTTTTAGACAGTCTGCGGGGACGTCACAGAGACTACGTTCAGGTTTTAGACAGTCTGCGGGGACGTCACAGAGACTACGTCCAGGTTTTGGACAGTCTGCGGGGACGTCACAGAGACTACGTCCAGGTTTTGGACAGTCTGCGGGGACGTCACGGAGACTACTTCCAGGTTTTGGACAGTCTGCGGGGACGTCACAGAGACTACGTCCAGGTTTTGGACAGTCTGCGGGGACTCATACAAACCGTCACATTCAGTGAACCTCACCTGTAATTCGGCGATGGTGACCTTGTGGTAGATCTTCTCCTCGTCTCGCCGTTGGTCCTGTGGGACGGTGATGTTGGCGAGCGCCGTCTCAAAGTCCAGGATCTGCTGCATCTGGAGCTGAGTGGAAGTTCTCTCACCCCCGAGCAGCATCCCGAGCTCCACCATGTAGTCCAGGTACGCCACCAACACCTGGAATCAGGACAAATGTCTCATTTCTTTCGTCACCTCCCAGCTGCAGCGACAACACACATCAGCTTCAGGAACGCTCACCTTCTCATTGGCTGTCTTGTTGAGGTAATAGTCCCTGGATGGCAGGAAGAGCCCTGATTGGTCCACCTGGGCAGAGAGAACATAGATCATCAGATACGTAACAAACTCTTTGTTTCTTAAGACGTCTTCAAACTTCCATCATCTGACGCGTGACCATCGCTGGTCCCTGAAAATCATCGAGATGCTTCTGGATGTTGTTCTGTCTCTGAACCTGTAGATGCAGAGATGAACTGAAGGATCCTGAGCCCATGTACTGAGCTCCTTTGTCGGAGGTCTGTGTCGGTTTTGGGTCTTGCCTCTGACGTGCAGAGATTTCTCTGAATCTTTGAATAAAATTCTGAATTGTTGACGGTGAAATCCAGAAACTCATTTAAACCGTGAGTCCACAAAGTGTTAAACCTCGTCTCACCAATAAACTTCAGCAGTTTGGACATTAAATAACTTCACACTAGTGTTTTGTCTTTTATTTTGAAAACTGACTGTACTTCTTGTCAGCTCAATCTCAGCTCCCTGTGGTCTGGTTCTGGTTTTACCTGGATGACGTTGCTGTTGGAGTTTTTGGGATCAGCGCTGACTCCGACACTGAAGAAAGGCTGAGCTTTGTAGGGACCAGAAACCACCTTCAGCACCTCCATGAAGTTCTCCTTCTCCCAGGGACCCGTCACGTTCCAGCCCCCGATCTAGACACAAACACAGTCCAGGTCTTCAGCACAAACACACTGATGATTTGAATCAGAACCTGAACAGAACAAATCAGAATATAGTTTTTTAAAGATGAGGAATCGAACTGTTCTGTTTGCTGATGATGCTCTTTTATATATCAGACACTCCCGCTGACAGAGGCCTGGACAGATCTTCATTCTGTTCATTTCATCGCAGCTTTCACCGGCTCTTTGTTGGACCACGTGATGCTGCTATAGCTCGGCTGAAGCGGTTGCCGTGGTGACGAAGCATGCACGCGGTTACCTTGGTGATGAGGTCGACGAGAGGCTGAGCTCCGAGCTCCTCGATCCTCTGAGTGTTGAGACACGACAGGTAGTAAGACTGAGTCTTCCTCTCCGCCTCGCTGCTGCCGTTAAACGTCCCGTTTTCTGAGAGTGAGACAAAAGATCAGCAAAGACCTGAAGAGCACCTGTCTCACCTGTCTCACCTGTCTCACTCTCTCTGCTCATCCCTCTCCACCCGTCTCACCCAGCAGGTGTTTGAGCAGCGCCTGGTTCTGCTCCCAGATGCTGTTGAACGTGGACCAGCGCGGCCGTCCGTCCGGCAGCGGGTTCTTCCGCATCCAGCCTCCGCAGGCGAACTGGTAGAAGTCCTGACACGGGTCGGCGCCGCGGTCCATCGCCTCCACCATCTGACTCGCCACCGTGATGCACGCCTCGGACAGGCACAGGCCACGCCCACTGTCTGCACGGCATCATGGGAAAGATAAAAAATAAGGGTGAACAAGGGAAGATAAGGAAGGGAGGAGGCAGGAAAGGAAAGCGATGAGGCGGCAGAGGAGTAGGGGATGGGCGGGGGAGGAAAGGAAAGAAACGAGAGGCAAGGGAGGAAGGGAGGGAGGGAGGTGACAAGAAAAGGAGAAGACAAGAAAGGAAACAGGAGGCTGAGGAGGCAGAGAGGGGAGGAGGCGGGGAGGAAGG
>CM014090.1:873421-922111 GCA_004119915.2 Collichthys lucidus | reverse complement strand
ATCACCATCATCATAATCCATCCCATCATCATCAGCCAATCTCCCATCATCACCATCACCATCATCATCATCACCATCACCATCACCATCATCATCATCATCACCATCACCATCACCATCACCATCATCATCATCACCATCATCAATATCTTCATCGTCTTCATTTGATGCTAATAAACAACACATTAGTTGCGGCTGGTTGTCCTAGTAACACATTAACGGTAAGCAGCCGTTACTAAGGAGCCTCTGGCATGTACACACACACACACACACACACACACACACACACACACACACACACACACACACACACACACACAACACACACCGGTGTCACTATGATAGGAAAGTGATGACATCACACTTCCTCCCAGTGATGCATGGAGTCACAAACATTTTAATATGAAGTGAAATCAAAGAGATGAAAGTTTAGTCAGAAGATTATTGATTCAGTTTCTAATCACATCATCGTTATTATTTTAACGGATACATGATTTTAAACTTTTAGTTTTGAATATATTTCAAAATAGAATGAGATTAATCTGTGATGACACTAATCTGCCAACATGAGATCATGGCAGATCTCTGACCCAAACATGACGGAGGTAGAAGGTCCTGGACCAGAACCGACACTGATCATGAACATTTACTGTGCTGGTCCATAATCAGCCCGGTTCAGACCGTCAGTGTTGTGGAAGTTCTGTGTGGAGCATTTTGGGTTGAGGGTTTAAAATGTTTTTCATATATGGTGTGTGTATATGGTGTGTGTATATGGTGTGGGTATATGGTGTGTGTATATGGTGTGTGTATATGGTGTGTGTATATGGTGTGTGTATATGGTGTGTGTATATGGTGTGTGTATATGGTGTGTGTATATGGTGTGTGTATATGGTGTGGGTATATGGTGTGTGTATATGGTGTGTGTATATGGTGTGTGTATATGGTGTGTGTATATGGTGTGTGTATATGGTGTGGGTATATGGTGTGTGTATATGGTGTGTGTATATGGTGTGTGTATATGGTGTGTGTACATGGTGTGTGTATATGGTGTGGGTACATGGTGTGTGTATATGGTGTGTGTATATGGTGTGTGTATATGGTGTGGGTATATGGTGTGTGTACATGGTGTGTGTACATGGTGTGGGTACATGGTGTGTGTATATGGTGTGTGTATATGGTGTGTGTATATGGTGTGTGTATATGGTGTGGGTATATGGTGTGTGTACATGGTGTGTGTATATGGTGTGTGTATATGGTGTGTGTATATGGTGTGTGTATATGGTGTGTGTATATGGTGTGGGTACATGGTGTGTGTATATGGTGTGGGTACATGGTGTGGGTACATGGTGTGGGTACATGGTGTGTGTATATGGTGTGTGTATATGGTGTGTGTATATGGTGTGTGTACATGGTGTGTATTTAAAAATTGTTTAATAAAGTTTCATGAACAGGAAGTGACTTCTGTAAAACAACATGTTTTATTAAATTCAATGATAATCACATACACAAAACAAAAATAATGTTCGTCACAGTATGAGTGAATTTAACAATACGAGTATGTACAACTGAGAACACGAATATTTAATGAACTGTACTCTGTTCAATGAAGTCCAGAAAACTACGAGACCCAGAGTGCATTGCTGAAACAATCATCCAGTCACAAAGCTCCAAATTCTTTGTTGCCGTGCAGAAAAATAAAATTAAACGTTTTTCTCATTCAAGTTTTCTCGGAGCTCCGCCTGGTGGCTGTTTGAGGAACTGCAGCTTCTCGTGGGGTGTTTCAGCTCTGCCCTCCTCTGGCAGAGGGAGGAACTGCAGCTCCACTCACAGCAGTAGTATTAGTCATATTAGTAGTAGTACAGTAGTAGTAGTTACATTGATAACAATAATAGTAGCAGTAGTAATAACAGTACTTACAGTAGCAGTAGTGATACTAAACTATTTCTTCTACATACTCATCATCAACAGTGAGTAGTACCCAGAACAGTACTATAATAGTTGTACTAGCAGTAATACGTACAGTAAAGGTTTCTGGCAGTAGTAGTATTTGGATACACAAACTGATTTTGTACTGTAGTACTTTAGATACTGTAGTAGCAGTAGTAATGGTGGTAGTGCTAACAGTACTACAGTCAGACTGAGAGTAGTTTACTACTTCTAGTATTACTGAGGTAATAGTACACATGTATGGAAGAATGAACTTTATTCAGGAGAGTTTCAGTTTGAGAGCGTGATTTCTTTTTAAAACGTGAGACAGACTCCATCACTCTTCCATGCACATGACTTCAAAAGTATAAACAGTATCAGAAGTAGTCGTACTTTTACTCTAAAAATTGTTACTTTGTATATTCATATACTTTTTACTGCAGGTACTTTTGTTACTTTCACTGTTCTCAGTGCAGAAATGTTGCAGTATTTGCTACTTTTATTCAAAGGGTTTGGTAGAATAGTATCAGTAGTAGTATCAGTAGTAGTATCAGTAGAAGTAGTACTTACAGGAGCAGTAGTCGCAGTAAAGGACATGCTAAAAGGTTAACGCAGCTTTTTGTTGTCAGCCAATCAGAACGTGTTTTCCTCTGCAGGTCTGTGGTTCCTCAGTACAGACCGTCTGTCAGACACTTTAACTTCAGATCCGTCTCAGACAAACACAACGACGCCTGCAGGGATGATTTATTTCTCATCGTTACTCTAAGTGAAATAAATAACTTGACTTGGTCACTCTAAGACTTCATCGCAAACCAGCAACCAATAAAAGCAAAAGCTTCATGTGCTGCCTTGATCTGGACCTCTCAAAGTCTTGGTCTTGGTCCTGGTCTTGGTCTATGATGATGGTCATCGCCACACCTTGTCTCGACTACATCGCTGCACATTTACAACAACACGGTCAGTGCATCAGAGACTAAAGATGGAGGTTTTTGTAGTCCACGCTCTGAACTTTGTAGTTTCACCACAGACCACGTCACTGCGTCTCACTAAGACTTGAAATCAATACTTTAATAATGAAGTTGGATTTGTAATCAGCCCTCTGATTGGTCAGTACTGCTCACTACATGAAGTTGTTGTTGAACACATTCACTGCTGGTGTGAGTACACAGGAGAAGCAGCATGGTGTTAGCAGCAGCAGTATTTACAGCCAGTGTCCGTGTTCACAGCTGCTTCATGCACACTCGACAGCGGCTGATCAGACCTCCCGGAAACTCTCCTGGATCCGTCCGCGGCTTCGGTTTGCTGCAGGACGACAGAAACACACGACATGTTTGAAGAAGATGAAGAACAAGAAGAAGATGAAGAAGATGAAGATGATGAAGAAGATGAAGAAGATGAAGATGCATATTTAAACATCACATGTGTCTCATGGTCCAGCTGCTGGCTGGTCAGGGCGCTGCCCTCTGCTGGCTGGTCAGAGGACTGCAGCTCTCTCTGTATGTTTCTGATGTTTAAACTCTGAACACAGGCTGGATGGCTCTTTATATTGACACAGTGTCGTCGTGAAGGTGTCTGGTACCTGAACATGTCGTCGTGAAGGTGTCCGGTACCTGAACATGTCGTCGTGAAGGTGTCCGGTACCTGAACATGTCGTCGTGAAGGTGTCCGGTACCTGAACATGTCGTCGTGAAGGTGTCCGGTACCTGAACATGTCGTCGTGAAGGTGTCCGGTACCTGAACATGTCGTCGTGAAGGTGTCCGGTACCTGAACATGTCGTCTTGAAGGTGTCCGGTACCTGAACATGTCGTCGTGAAGGTGTCCGGTACCTGAACATGTCGTCGTGAAGGTGTCCGGTACCTGAACATGTCGTCGTGAAGGTGTCCGGTACCTGAACATGTCGTCGTGAAGATGTCTGGTACCTGAACATGTCGTCGGGGTTCAGGGCCGTGAGCCAGTAGCTGTAGGAGTCGGCGTAGTAGTTACAGGTTCCTCTGCCGTGACACTCGATGAAGGGAATCTTCCTGAAGTTCTCCAAACACGATCCAGGAGACACCAGAAGCTGACCCGAGCCCTCCGCCCCTACTCCGGTTTCCTAAAGATGGACCGCGGGGTCAAAGGTCAAAGTGTGTGAGGGCTTCACACGGGTCGACTCGACGTGAACAAACTGTCAGCTCACCATCACAAAGGAGTATCCGGACCAGAGCGGGTCCCAGCCTGAAGGACACTCTGGAACTGAACTGGTCTGACTGTGGACGGAGATCACGTTGGCTCTGGCCTCACACACAGAACACCTGGAACACACACACACACACACACACACACACACATAGAACACCTTTACACACCACACACACGCGCTCACACCTGTGACGCGCTGTCTTCAGTGTGTGTGTTACCGGCTGATGTAATTCTTTAATGAGTCTCCGGAGATGAGCGGCACGCTGCTCGGCATGGCGTGCTCGGTCGACAGCCAGTAGGAGTAGTCGTTGCGCGAGGCGTAGCGGCAGGTGCTCTCAGTGTTACAGAACAGGAAGGGCATGGTGGTGAAACGCAGTAAACAGCTGCCTAACGTACCTGAAGAGGAGCGAGAGCGTTACTGACGGCGACTCCATGACGTTCACATTAGCACAGTACTCGAGTAAATCTACTCAAGTTACCCAGGTCTTGCCCGTGAGCTCGGTTGTTCCCGTTGATGAACAGCAGCGAGTATCCGCTGAACATCGGAGTCGACCCCGCAGGACATTCGGGGACGAGGTGACTCTGGCTGTGCCTGGTGAACAGGAAGCCGTCCTGCTCTGGGGTGTCGGCGTAGGGACCCGGTCCACCTGGACGACCTTTAGCACCGACTGAACCTTTTGAACCTTCCTCACCTGTCAATACAGAGTCACATGGTCCCTTCAGTTCAGAGAGTGTTTGTAATACGCTGACAGGAGATCAGATTTCTGACCTTTGAGTCCATGGACGCCCGGGTCTCCCTGATCCCCTTTCAGTCCAGGACGACCAGCTAGTCCTCGGATACCAGCCTTCCCTTTGCTGCCCCTTGAACCTGGAACATTCAAACACAGAATTACTCAATTTATTCTGTTTAAACCTGAGACCTGAAATCTTGGTCCAGACTCACCTGGAAGTCCATATTTTCCTGGGATCCCTGGGGGTCCAGTTTTTCCTGCGGGGCCTGGCTCTCCAGGAGAGCCTTCGTCCCCTGGAAGCATCACCACGTCTATAGACACATCCTCCCCCCTCCTGCCTGCAGAGAGCAGTATCCCATACTACATTCAATGACCAGCACACAGTATTCAGTACAGGTATTAGTACACAGTAGTACTGCATCAGTGCAATACTCAGGTGTGATTGGTCAGTTTGCTGTTCATTGTGTGTTACCTCTGTTCCCAGGTGGTCCTGGAGGTCCTTGTGCGCCCTCGTCACCTGGTTTTCCATGATCCCCCTTCAGACCTGAAACAAACAGTCCACAGAGATGATGATGACCGTGGACTCTTTGTTTATGTTCAATATATTGTTTTTTCTTACCAGGAGGTCCGGTGCCACCAGTTTCTCCCATCTGGCCTTTGGGTCCAGGTGGGCCTGGTGGACTGTCTTCACCCTGTCAACAACAACAACAGCAACTGTATCAGGTACAATCTGATGCTTTAAATTCTGTAGTACTTCATAACAATGGGATGTACTGACCGGCAAGCCATGTGGGCCAGGGTCACCGAGGGAACCAGGTGGTCCTTGGTCACCCGGGGCTCCTTTAGATCCCTTGTCTCCTTTAAAACCAGGACCTGGAGAACCAGGAGGACCCCGAAGGCCTGGTGGACCTACAGAGACAGAGACAGTGAACGTTCACTGAAGTTTGTTTGTGTCTCTTTCTTTGCAGATGATGCTGGTTTGTGATGGTCTGAGTTATGTTGGCGACTCTTTGAAGCTTGGAACAATCCGAGGCCTCCGACAGAAGAACCTCATCTGGCCTCAGAGGTGTTGGGTCATGAAACTTGAACTGTCTGTTCAGGTCCACAAAAAGCCGGTTAGTGGAGCCTCCACCACAGGTACCGGACACAGTTCTGTTCTGTTGATGATGCTCGATTAAAGAATAAAGGATCGCCTTAGTTCTCACATCCTGAGGAGAACATGAACGTCTGAACCAAATCTCATCACAGTCTATCCATCGGTTTCAGCCTGGACCAAAGTTCTGGACCAGCTGAAATCCCAAGAACCACAGAAGGTTCAGGACAACAAGCGTTGAATTTACAGAAAAACGTGAGTCACAACTATTAATAATTATTAATCAACAACGCTCAGTCAAAACTTTGACAGCTTCATGGACGAGGACTCCTCGCTGCTGCGAGAACACGAGGTCACTCATCGAGTCTCTGTAAATAAATCAATATTCAACATTATCTTATTTTAAACCACGTGCGTCTCATCACCTCTGGGTCCTTGTTCTCCGGGCAATCCATTTTCTCCGTTGTCTCCTTTAATGCAGAGTCCCTTCACACCAGTTTCACCAGGAGGTCCAGGAGGTCCAGGAGAACCATAACAGCCTGGTGTTCCTCCAGGGCCATAAGCACCAGGAGGACCACAGGGACCAGGAGGCCCCATCTCCCCAGCACAACCTGACGAGACAAGAAGAGGAGTGGATGTTTCTTCTTCTTTAGTTCTGACTGAAAACGAAATCCATGATCACACCTGAGGACTCACCAGGTGCACCCTTCTCCCCCTCTGGGCCGCTGGGTCCGATTCCAGGAGCTGGGGGAAGAAAGCCAACCAATCAGAAGAGAGAGCGCAAACCAACACCACCTGGATTATAAAACCTAGAGGAAGCAGCTCAAAACCAGATGGTTCTACCTCCCATAGCCCCTTTCTCTCCAGGAGGCCCAGGTATCCCATCCTGTCCCTGGTTTCCTCTGGGACCAGCTGGACCAGGATCTCCAGGAGGACCTGTGTTACCTGAAAATGAAAGGGATATTTAATCCACTGTGGGGACAGGTGTGTCACTGGAAACAGTACTAACCAGTAGTACTGCTACCCAATCACATGCATGTACCTGTGAGTCCGGTGGGCCCTGGGGGGGCATTTTCCCCTGGAGAACCATCACAGCCCTTTTCACCAGGGGGCCCAGGGGGACCTAAGATGGACAGACATGTCACATTTAGCTTGTTTTCTGCTGGACTGGAATTTCTCCAGGAGAAATCTTCAAGGACACTTGGACCAGGACCAGGTTTTACTTTAACTTTCATCTCATGGTTTAGCGGTCTGGTTGTAGAAACTGCATTAAGCATGAACTCTAATGAATCAGACCTCTACATCCCGGGGCACCAGGGTTTCCCCGGTCACCACAGGGACCGTGGCATCCTGGAGGACCAAAGCTTCCATCGTCCCCTGGAATCCCCTTTACACCTGGAAATCCAGGTAACCCTGGATTCCCCTGAGAGGAGAATAAGGGAAGAGAAAACACTTTATTGTTTGAAATGAATCTTTAAGGAGCTTTCAAATCTATACCAGAAGATATCCAGACCACAAATATATAAATTAATAATCAGCTGCCCTGCTGTCATTCCTCAGCGCATCACAGGACTCTGATTTAAAATGCTGCACTAAGGGCTTTGTACCTCTGAACATATTTAATGCAATCACTCGGTAGGAAAACAGTAAATTATTAATTATAAAATAAAAAATAAAAACAGCAGCAGTACTTCCTGTGGCACAGCGGCAGTGGTCGACAGGTTAATTAACAAAACGCAAATGAATGCAGAAATCACGTGATGGAAACGCTACGAGTCAGATACAACTCAAATAAAAACTAAACAAGAAAATTAAATTTGAATTATGAGAAATGAATGTTCAGCTCCAAACTAATGAATTCGATTCAGATTCAGTTGTTTTCAGTGCAGCGATTCAAACTAAACAATACAAGGTTTTTTTTAAATGCAATTATTCAAGTTGAGCAATTTAAATTCAAGGATAAACGATTTAAATTCAAGGATAAATGATTCAAATTCAAGGATGAATTATTTAAATTCAAGGATAAATGATTTAAATTCAAGTATAAATTATTTTAATTCAAGTATAAATGATTTTAATTCAAGGATAAATGATTCAAATTCAAGGATAAATAATTCAAATTCAAGGATAAATTATTTAAATTCAAGGATAAATGAATTAAATTCAAGGATAAATGATTTTAATTAAAGTGTAAATTATTTTAATTAAAGTATAAATTATTTTAATTCAAGTATAAATGATTCAAATTTAAGGATAAATGATTCAAATTTAAGGATAAATTATTTAAATTCAAGGATAAATTATTTTAATTCAAGGATAAATGATTCAAATTCAAGGATAAATGATTTAAATTCAAGGATAAATGATTTTAATTCAAGGATAAATGATTCAAATTCAAGGATAAATGATTTTAATTCAAGTATAAATGATTTTAATTCAAGGATAAATGATTTAAATTCAAGGATAAATGATTTTAATTCAAGTATAAATGGTAAATTTCAGCCCATAGATAAAATTAAAAGATAATTAAAAGTGATGATACTTTATCTCTTAAAGAGTAACTTTGGTATTTTTTATGTAACTATAATAACACACTGTCACAGTAACACGCAGAGTTTTCTTCGTGATACCTTCTCTCCTGCACGTCCTTTGGCTCCTGGTCCTGATGAACTTGGTTCTCCTTTTGGACCTTTGAAACCTGTTGATCCTGGTTTACCACCTGGACCAGGATCGCCACAAGGCCCTGCTGAACCTTTTGGACCTTTATGACCTGGATGAAAAAAGCAGAGAGACGGAGATCATCAGTCTACTCACTGTTAAAGAGAGTCCATGTTGTTTTGGAAGCACACAGTCTTGTTGATCAGTATCACTGGAAGTGATCAACAGTGAAATCCTGATATTTGTCTTTTTAAAATGTTTTCAGGGACAGTTTGTGTTGGGGGATGTCACCTGGCTTTCCCATCTCTCCTTGGTCACCGTCAGGTCCAGAGATACCGGGAAGACCGTTCTGTCCTTCTCTGCCGGGGTCTCCAGGAGGTCCTGACAGACACACACATTCATCAGCTGGGTCTTGTGAGGTAAAAGTCATTCTAATGAATTCTAATAAACAAACTGTATTCCCAGTTTGTCTCGTTCACCTTGTGGCCCAGCATTTCCAGGTCTACCGTTCATACCGTCGGGTCCCGCCGGCCCCGGCAAACCCTGCTCTCCTTTATCACCTGTGAGACCTGCGGCACCTGAAGGTGCGACAGGAAACAGACAGAAAGTGGAAGTCAAACCCCTCAGAGCAGATCTGTTGTGTGATGATCCAGGTTACAGCTGTGAATGTCGAGGTGAAAGACCAGACCCCTCATTAACACTGAAGGTTACGCCACGCAGATTAAAAACTTTACAACAGCAGTATTAAAGTTTTTTTATTATACCGGTGAGATTCTTATAGTTCTTTTGGTTTACTACAATCAAATCAAAATGTTCAGCTCTGTCCGTCAGAGTTCGTCCCCAACAAACTAATCAGTGATACTTGATAGTTCCTCGCCTCTACATTCACGTAGACCTGAACAGAACATAGTACCAGGTTCTCCAGGGTCCCCAGGACCTCCAACGATCACGATAGATGTCGCGCTTCCTTTTGGTCCAGGTTCTCCTGGGTCCCCCCGTGGCCCAGCAGGCCCCCGAGCACCCCGGATGCCACCTGCCCCAGTCTGACCTGAAAGACAGAGATGTTGTACAAAGTTACAGTCAGAAAGAAAAACCCTGAATACAGAACAGGACTTACAACAGTCAGCATGGAGGATCATCCCTCCCTGATTTACAGTTTGACATTAGGACTATGCTGTTTTGGAAAGACTCTTTATCTGGTGACACCAACCCTGAATTTACAAACTCCTCTTGTCTTCATGCTTCTTTACACTCACTGTCTGAATACACCTCAAATCCAACGTGAAACACTGCTGACACAGCTCAGACGAGGTTTCTCCCTCAAAGATTCGCTCACTTTCGCTCCGGTAACAAGAAACCACCAGCTCACACCATCAGTTATAGACGGTGCTTTTCATGAATGGGTTAATAAAGTAATATTCATTGACGATACTTTTGGGTCCTTTGATCAATTAAAGCTTAAATTTAACGTCCCAGATTCTCATTTTTTAGATTTCTGCCGCTCCGTGGTTTCATATCAAAATCATTTCCCATCCCAGCCACCTGACTCCCTCTTAAACCACATCCTGAAGCTTGACTCAGGCTCCAAAGGATCATTGGGAACATACACTGCTTACTAAACACATGTAATCTGGAGCTTTGACATCACTAAAGACTCAATGGGGCTTGAACTTCCTGAGAATATCTGGGAAGGAGCTTTAGACTAATACATTCTTCTTCAATCTGCTCACGACATACGGTGATCCAGCTCCAGGTCAGGCATGGCCTGCATTGGTCTAAAGTAAGACTAGCAGCGTTCACTCCATTTGTGATCGATGCAGCCAAACACCAGCCGCCCTCTCACATTTAAAACCTTTCCAGATGTTTTCCGAGCACCTAGAGAACCTTCTGCCGTATTTGGAGGAACTCCTCATGACACTCACCTCACCTGTCAGGTGTGTGATGGCTTCTGCATCTCTTGTAGCTGGGAGATTAAAACTGTTTAAGTGGAAGGGGAACTTCCAGATGTGGATCACTGACCTTCTACATTACTTGATTCGTTATTCTACAAGAGGAAGTATCAAAAATTTGACTCTACATTGAAACTTTTTTAAGTTACATAGAGAAATCAGATGTGGCTAACATATGACTGATCCTGTACTGTGTAAAATCTGCTTTTTACTATTATTCATTTACTAACATATTTTCGTATATATGTATTTCTGAAATGTACATGATGCATGTGATACAATCAATACTGGGTTGTCAGGTGGTGCAGTGATATTGTTGCAGGGGTGATGTTTATATTTGTGTTTTTTCTGACCACTTTTGTATCTCTGAACTTTGTAACTATCTCTCTTTGTATAAACATCAATAAAAAGAAAAACTGATTGAGAAACTGAGAGATGAAACCTTTCGGTCCTGGCAGTCCAGTCGCTCCTGGTTTTCCATCCTCCCCTGGACTTCCAAGTGGTCCTGGAGGACCCACGTCCCCTCTGACGCCTGAAACACATGCGTGAATGTTACTAACAGGTCTATAGCAATGCCAGCACTGTGACTTTGGCCTGATGATGTTGAAACGTCACCTTCGGATCCTGGCTTCCCATTGTCCCCCGTCAAGCCCTTCGGTCCAACTCCTCCGACTGGCCCTAAAGGTCCATCAAACCCTGGAGCCCCATGTGGTCCTTGAGGTCCCATAAACCCCACACCCGGCAGCCCAGCGTCACCCCGCACACCTTTTGTGCCTCGGGGCCCTGCAAGACAAGACACCTGTTAGACTGAGAGACAGGTGAGTTTTACTGAAACCTACAAACTCTCTGCTCAAGAGACACGGAAAAATCTGTCACCAGCTTGTAACGATGTTACCTGTAAATCCGATGATGCCAATCTGCCCCTGCTCTCCTATTGGTCCAGGAGCTCCAGGTAAACACAGTCCAACAGAACCAACAGGACCAGGTACACCATCCAGACCACTACGACCTGAGAGACAATTCAGTGTCTTCAAACCGGTGTTATTCAGTCCATTTGAATCAGACTTGGTTGGGACTTTACTGAAACCAGTCTTCAATGAACTAAACAAGTCCAGTTGCCTTTGACAACCTTCAACAGGTCCTTTGACCTGGGTTGACCTGAATAATGAATGGAGATCGACTACCTTCCTAACGACATCATTGCTAATGAGCTACCTTCAGGTCCTGGTGGTCCGTCCTGTCCTGGTGGTCCTTGATAACCATCTGGTCCTGGAGGTCCAGGGTTTCCTGTGGGGCCCAGAGAGCCATCTTCCCCCTGGAGCCCTGGCTGACCCTGCTGACCTGGGAATCCGACACCCCCGTCCCCCTGAGAACAAACCGAAACCAGTAAGTCAGGATGAGGAAGACTCCTTAGAACTTCCGTTCACACTCTACGACCCAAAGCCTCTTTTGTCAGAATCCTGAACGTCCTTTCTTCATGTTCAGGAGTATCTGTCTGCACCAGTCAGCTTTACCTTGGGGCCTGGCATCCCTGGTGGGCCTGATGGCCCCGCTCGTCCTTTGAGACCAAAACTTGATAAACCTGGAATTCCTGGAACACCTTTGTCTCCTGAGCCGGACAAAAACACATACCGTTATTACTGTTGTCTTCCATCCTTTGAAACCTCTGATGATTTTATTTATAAGTCTGACCTTTGACCCCCGGAAAGCCCAGATGGCCCATAACTGAAAATCCATCAACTCCTCTTTCTCCCTTTAGACCAACAGCGCCTGGATCACCTGGATGTCCTGTCACACCTGAGACCAGCAGAGACAACAGGTGAGTTTTTATAACTTGATTTCTATAGTTTTTTTTTTCAATCAAGAATCAACACACGAAGCCACAGCGGATAGGTCGGACTCACCTGGAGGTCCGGTGTTTCCAGAGATTCCTTTATCCCCCTTTTGTCCTGGATCTCCTAGAGAGACTTTGACTTTACCTGGAGAACCTTTTTCCCCTGAATGAACAAACAGATGAGACATTTCATTAGCATGATAACAGAACCGGGCTCAGCAGCCAGACTGGACCGGGCTGGAGCACAGCCTCTGAGTCCAACAGGGAATAACGTGACAGTACCGAGGTGACTCACAGACTTTATGAGGGAAACATTGATAAGTAGTGAACCGCTACCACGAGTGTGACCGCCTAAAGTTCCCTCTACCTGGTTTTCCAGGATCTCCTCGCTGTCCTGGGACACCCACACTGCCTTTAGGTCCTGGAGGTCCTGGAGCCCCGATTCCAGGAGGACCTGGAGGTCCCATCTGTCCTAATAGCCCTCTGGGGCCAGTCACACCGAATAGACCCCTTTCACCTTTCTGACCAAGAGGCCCCTGAGAGACACACAGTAGATCATCATCTACATATCGTATGTTATCCAATGAAGTGATCTTCTCTTGTCGACGCAGGATTGGAAACACACCTCATTCACTCACCATTTAAAAAGGCAGCTCATGATGGATAGAGACACGTTACTGAACCAGCTTTAAAGTACTCACAGGGTTTCCTTTTGGTCCAGGAACACCTTTCGGTCCTGCATCTCCTGCATGTCCACCTTGCCCCATGAAACCTGGTCGTCCTGCCTCCCCAGGGTCCCCATCCTCACCCTTCTCTCCCACTCTCTGCATGATCCCAGGGTCACCAATGGGACCTGGGGGCCCTGCGAAGCCAGGGAGACCAAAGCGTCCCTAAAGACAGATGGACAAAGAGACAGTCATGAGGAATCTCAACTCAAACTGCATCCAGGTTTTATACAGTCTATGGACTGGACTCCTCTCCTCACTACTTTGAATGATCAGTGTGTGATGTGCACCTAGACACTTAGTTAGGATAGGTCTGCTTGTCCAAGGTAGTCTGTCTGTGATAGAAGAGCTTAAGGAGGCGATCAATGAGCCTACCTGTGGACCAGGTGGTCCTCCAGCACCTTTGATCCCTTCATGACCTTTGGGTCCTGGAAAACCAATTGAACCTGGAAACAAACATCCCAGACAGACAGGTGAAATCTACCTGCTCTGAATCTGACTGTGGATCAGATTCTACTGTCTGCTGGTCCAAATACAGCTAGAGTCAGGTGTGGTTCTTACCTTCCACCCCATCTTCACCTGGCTCTCCTGGTTTACCTGCAGGTCCAGGATGGTCGTAAACCACTTGACAGACTGTGCACGTCTCTCCTTTCTCACCTGATAAACAAAAGTCAAATGATTATGCAAAACATTATGATTTAAACTACAAGGCAAGCTTGGCCTCTTCACAGTAAGAAGGTCCCGGTTTGGAGACCACTGACAGACAGAACCTTCACCAGATAAACTTTGGACGCAGTGACTAGAACATTTGTGAACCACTGATGTAGAGTCTGTTATAATATTGTAAGTTGTCCCCCTTCCTCTCACCCGGCTCTCCGTTCCTCCCTCTGATTCCTGGAAATCCCACCAGTCCTTTTGGACCTTTAGCTCCTGGATAACCAAAATCTCCGGGGACGAACTCTGACGGACAGAAGACAAAAATGTAATCAGAGTTGAAAATTTTGGTTTGATTGTAGTAAACCAAAAGAACTATAAGAATCTCACCGGTATAATAAAAAAACTTTAATAATACTGTTGTAAAGTACTGTTTGTTTATTAACAAGTTTTTTCTCAGTACCTTAATAGAAAACAGCTGTCACCATTATATTTATTTAAAACATACTTGCCATTACAAATCGATTGTATATATATTTCTTCTAACCTTTAAGGTTCATTAGAAAGATCAGAGGCTCCAGGATGCTTCCCTGAGGGACTCCACAACGGATTCCTTTAGAGAAGCTCCTTTTTATTTTAATTCTACTTTTACTATTTGAATACTTGTCCTCATTCACAATGTTGATAACTCAACTTTAGTCTGACTTTTACTTGAAATGATTATTTAGTTAGTTAGTTTGTCTTTTCATACATTTTAATCTGTGTTTTACTTTGATTTTGTTTATTTCTATACAACACTGTATTTTAATGTGTTTTATTGTTTTGTTTTTAACCTGCCTCCGGCAAACTCTTTAATTAAACCAAGTGATAAACCTCAGACTGAAGTCTGTGGACCACAAAACCTCATCAGTCCCACGAAGACCTGAACAGAGAAACACAAACACACCAGTGGCAGAACATTACCTGGTATTCCTGGTTCTCCTGGTTCTCCTTGAATTCCAGGATTCCCTGGAACTCCAGTTTGTCCTGGGGGGCCATTGATAACAGGTCCAGGGTCTCCAGATTCTCCTTTGGGTCCAGATAAGCCAGGCGGTCCCTGAGGCCCCAGTGGACCAGGGATACCCACACCTTGAAGGCAAGAAAAACATATTCAATATTTAATTTACGAAATAAAGTTTTTGCGTTTCTTCATGGTCTAACTACTGCTGTCTGCTGAGTCTCAATACCGTTTGATCTGGTTATTGTTCTTAATGATTGATTGTTGTCACTAATGCAGTACTGAGTGTACCTGGTTCACCCTGTAGTCCAGGAAATCCAATGAACCCTGAAAGAAAGCAGAGAAGAAGAATGTTACCGTCTGTTCATCGGCAGATTCAGCTCACATTTACGTGGACAGACGAACATTGGAATTCATTTCTGTTAGATAAAAACAATGTGAAGATGGACTGCATTCATCTCTACCTTGTTCTCCAGGGACTCCGGGGGATCCTTGGAGGCCGGGGACTCCTTGCTGACCCTTCATTGATTTGTAATTCCAGACCGTCTGATAAAAACACAGACACATGTTCAACATGAAGACTCAGCTCAGGAAAGAGTTTCTGCACATCGCCTCTGTTCAAACCAAGAAACTTCATTTCACAGTTTTCCTGTAAATTCCTCAGGACTGTGAGTTTAAAAAAACAAGCAGAGGATCATGTGTTTATTTGTTACCTAACACATTAATAAAACACTGCAAAACAGATGTGAGGGTTGATGTTGGAGCAAATAAGATGACAGCAAAGACACACACACAGTTTCTAAAATAATTCAAGTGTTTAAGAGTTAAAACAAAACGAGCAGGAGACCAAATGAATCATCAGATTGTTCATTATGTGGCCTCGTGTTTCATTTATATTTGAGTATTCCATCATCTGTGTTCACTGTTAGACTGGACGCTGCCGGTTCAGAGGTTCTGTTACTGTGTTCGCTGTTAGACTGGACACTGCTGGTTCAGAGGTTCTGTCGCTGTGTTCACTGTTAGACTGGACACTGCCGGTTCAGAGGTTCTGTCGCTGTGTTCACTGTTAGACTGGACACTGCCGGTTCAGAGGTTCTGTCGCTGTGTTCACTGTTAGACTGGACACTGCCGGTTCAGAGGTTCTGTCGCCGTGTTCACTGTTAGACTGGACACTGCTGGTTCAGAGATTCTGTTGCCGTGTTCACTGTTAGACTGGACACTGCCGGTTCAGAGGTTCTGTTACTGTGTTCACTGTTAGACTGGACACTGCCGGTTCAGAGGTTCTGTCGCTGTGTTCACTGTTAGACTGGACACTGCCGGTTCAGAGGTTCTGTCGCTGTGTTCACTGTTAGACTGGACACTGCCGGTTCAGAGGTTCTGTCGCTGTGTTCACTGTTAGACTGGACACTGCCGGTTCAGAGGTTCTGTCGCCGTGTTCACTGTTAGACTGGACACTGCTGGTTCAGAGGTTCTGTTACTGTGTTCACTGTTAGACTGGACACTGCTGGTTTAGAGGTTCTGTCGCCGTGTTCACTGTTAGACTGGACACTGCTGGTTCAGAGGTTCTGTTACTGTGTTCACTGTTAGACTGGACACTGCCGGTTCAGAGGTTCTGTTCAGTCACAGGAAGATAGACGTAGACACACTAGCTTGTAGTGTGTAGCTAGCTTCAATGTTTTGTTTTTGACAACCTGACTCTTATTTTGGTAGAACAAGCCTTCTTCCTGTCATGATGTCATAATCAGTAGTCCAGACTCACCTCTCCTGGAGGACCTGGAAATCCACGATCACCTTTCTCTCCCTAAAAAACACGCACATGATCAACACTCACACAGTACTGAACGTATTACTGCAGTAATACTTCCTGTACTTCATACAGTACTCACTTGGGATCCTTCGATACCTGGAGGACCAAGGAAACCACGATCCCCCGGGTCTCCCTGCAGACACAGACCTTAAGTTAATGTACTGATCAGAGTCAGACTCTTCACAACACAGGGTTCTGGTTCTGGAGTATACATATTCTACCAGTCCAAAACTGGACTCTTGGCATGTTACCTGCCCTCCCAGCTCTCCAGAGACTCCGTCCTTCCCAGGTTTACCCTACAACACAAACCCCATGTTAGACCAGGATAACACCTGTTCGGGTTCAGGTCAAAATCAGTGGGGTCTCTCTCTCTCTCTCTCTCTCCCTTACCAGTGAGCCAGGATCACCTGGTTCGCCCTTCTCTCCTTTTACCCCCCGGTTTCCTGGGACACCCTGGAGGACAAAACAAACATACACAATCATGATCAAATATCAGTCCAAGCAAACATCATTCTGCTTTGGGAGGACATAAGTTTTCAGTCAGACAGACTTTGACTTACAGAAGGTCCAAGACAACCCTTCTCTCCAGTGTCACCTGGTTCTCCCTGAAATATAACAACACAAATATCAGAGAAAACACCATCATTGGACGACTTGGCACTCAATGTTCATGTGTTGGTCAAAGAGAACTCAAAGTTTTTTGTGGTATTCTCTACGCTTGCTGATCTGGAACTAAAGCACCGCTGGACTTTTGGAGAAATACTCTCAGAACTTATGATGATGAGGACTTCTTTGGTTAGAGTTAAGCTGAAGGAGGTTTGACATTCATGGTAGTCTTGCAGGGTAGAGATTAGACTGAGGTGATTAGAATTAAAGGAGAGGTATAGCTGGGTATCGTCTGCATAACAGCGATACGAGATACACCTTAACTGACTAATGAAAGAGATAAAGAAAAAAGAAAGTGGGCCAAGGATTGAACCCTGTGGTAAGCTCATCAGTTAAAGAGACAACAATAGCCAAGTCTGCCAAGTAGGATTCAAACCAATCAAAGGCAGACCTCGTTATACCCGCCCAGTGCTGAAGCCTACAATATAAATGAGTAATGGACTGTGTGGAAAGCTGTACAGACCTTTAGTTCTTTGGGTCCTTCAGCGTACAGCTTGATTCCTTTCTGTCCAGGAATCCCTGGCGGGCCGCGATCACCCTGAAGACCAAACATTGTTGATGCTGATGAAGATGATGGCAATGGTAAAGATGATAGTGATGGTGAAGATGATAGTGATGGTGAAGAAGATAGTGATGGTAAAGATGATAGTGATGGTGAAGATGATAGTGATGGTGATGGTGAAGATAATAGTGATGGTGAAGATGATAGTGATAGTGATGATGATGATGATAGTGATGGTGAAGATGATAGTGATGGTGAAGATGATAGTGATAATGATAGTGATGGTGAAGATGATAGTGATGGTGAAGATGATAGTGATAATGATAGTGATGGTGATGGTGAAGATGATAGTGATGGTGAAGATGATAGTGATAATGATAGTGATGGTAAAGATGATAGTGATAATGATAGTGATGGTGAAGATGATAGTGATAATGATAGTGATGGTGAAGATGATAGTGATGGTGAAGATGATAGTGATGGTGATGGTGATGGTGAAGATGATAGTGATGGTGATGGTGAAGATGATAGTGATGGTGAAGATGATAGTGATGGTGATGATGATAGTGATGGTGATGATGATAGTGATAATGATAGTGATGGTGAAGATGATAGTGATAATGATAGTGATGGTGATGGTGAAGATGATAGTGATAATGATAGTGATGGTGAAGATGATAGTGATAATGATAGTGATGGTGAAGATGATAGTGATAATGATAGTGATGGTGAAGATGATAGTGATAATGATAGTGATGGTGAAGATGATAGTGATAATGATAGTGATGGTGATGGTGAAGATGATAGTGATGGTGAAGATGATAGTGATGGTGAAGATAATAGTGATGGTGAAGATGATAGTGATGGTGATGGTGAAGATGATAGTAATGGTGAAGATGATAGTGATAATGATAGTGATGGTGAAGATGATAGTAATGGTGAAGATGATAGTGATAATGATAGTGATGGTGATGATGATAGTGATGGTGATGGTGAAGATGATAGTGATAATGATAGTGATGGTGATGGTGAATATGATAGTGATAATGATAGTGATGGTGAAGATGATAGTGATAATGATAGTGATGGTGAAGATGATAGTGATAATGATAGTGATGGTGATGGTGAAGATGATAGTGATGGTGAAGATGATAGTGATAATGATAGTAATGGTGAAGATGATAGTGATAATGATAGTGAATATGATAGTGATGGTGAAGATGATAGTGATAATGATAGTGAATATGATAGTGATGGTGAAGATGATAGTGATAATGATAGTGATGGTGAAGATGATAGTGATAATGATAGTGATGGTGATGGTGAAGATGATAGTGATGGTGAAGATGATAGTGATGATGATAGTGATGGTGAAGATGATAGTGATGGTGATGATGATAGTGATGGTGAAGATGATAGTGATGGTGATGATGATAGTGATGGTGATGATGATAGTGATGGTGAAGATGATAGTGATGGTGATAGTGATGGTGATGATGATAGTGATGGTGATGATGATAGTGATGGTGATAATGATAGTGATGGTGAAGATGATAGTGATGGTGATGATGATAGTGATGGTGATGATGATAGTGATGGTGATGATGATAGTGATGGTGATGATGATAGTGATGGTGATGATGATAGTGATGATGATAGTGATGGTGATGATGATAGTGATGATGATAGTGATGGTGATGATGATAGTGATGGTGAAGATGATAGTGATGGTGAAGATGATGGTGATGATGATAGTGATGGTGAAGATGATGGTGATGATGATAGTGATGGTGATGATGATAGTGATGGTGATGATGATGGTGATGATGATAGTGATGGTGATGATGATGGTGATGGTGATGATGGTGATGATGATAGTGATGGTGATGATGATGGTGATGATGATAGTGATAGTGAAGATGATAGTGATGGTGATGATGATAGTGATAATGATAGTAGTGTTATTTCACAGGGCAGAAGTGTGTGAATGCTCACACTGAATTACCATTTGATGGGACTTAATGTGAATTGATAACCTGGGCGACAGCATTAGCAGAGCTCACCTTCTCTCCTTGGGGACCTGGGATCACTGGACTGGGACCCTCCTGACCCTGAAACAAAAACACATCACCAAACAACCGTAAACTGAAGTCACATGACCAAACAGAACATCACGTTTTCATTACTGATTAGCAATTTAAATGATATGCACTTGTAAGACACAAGCCGATAAGTTCAGCTTGTTATAGCACACAAACCTTTTCTCCTTGTAACCCTGGAAACCCTGGATGTCCCTAAATTTACATAACGAAAGCAGCTCATGTCAGTGGATCAAAGCACTGAAAACATTTAAATGTGTTTGACAGCTTTAGATCTGAAGCATACAGGAAGTCCGGGGAGTCCTGGAAGTCCTGGCAGGCCGGGATCACCTGGATCTCCATTCAGTCCCTGTGACACAAACAGCGGATCAGAGCACAAGAACTGAGGAGGACCGTTTGTCTGGTCTAAATAACAAAATGTGACAGTGACTGACATCTTCTCCATCTGGTCCTTGTCGTCCTGCTACACCTTTCTCATCCTGAGACAGAGGAAAGACCAACGAGTCTCCCTGAAACCAGAAACAAGACAGAAACATTCATGAACCACCAGCAAACCTTTGAAGAAGTACACCAAGAGCTAGACTGAGTGACCGTATCAAGATCCTGGAAAACAAGTCCGGCGTCATGAAGTCGAACCAAAGAATGACCAACTGGTCATTACGCGGCTAGTTGGCGTGTTCAGGACGCGTGCTCTTACCTTTGCACCTCGACGGCCTGGCTGACCCTGAAACACATGAACGTGGTTAGCTTATGCTGCACATGCACAGGACGTCTTCACAGTATCCAATGACTGCTTAGTACAGGAAGCAGGCTGGACTTACTTTAAGGCCAACAGCTCCTGGAACCCCAGGAAACCCTGGGTACCCAACATCCCCCTGGAAGACACCATGTCAATATGTCAATCAGTGTGTGTTGGAGATGGAACAGACCAGTGTGTAGCAGATAGCAGTATTGTTTCTGATTGCAAATGCCTCGCCTCACCCTCTGAGTCAGTGTTTAGTCCATCCCTTCCGGGCTACTGTAGAAACATGGCAGACTGCGTGGAAAAGCTCCCTATATGGCATCTAATGGTAAGATTTGCAACCAAACGAATCCCCCCGCACTTCACTCCAGTGTGATTATTGAGATGACTTAAGACTTCAGAAGTTAAAATTGAAATTTCAAACATTTCCAGGCATTTCAAGGCTGTTTTCACCTTATAACCAACAACTTACTTTTGGTGTTCCTCAGTGCTGGATTAAGGGTCTAGGTCAAGTTCTTCATTTATCTTACAATGTAGCAACTGTTGGCACGTCATGCCATTACACATGTTGCATTTGAACGTGCAGGGAAGGTTGCAGTAAAAAGAAACGTGACACAGTTTGTTTAGGTTTTAGGAAAACATCACTTAAATGCGGTACTTACATCATGTTATTTTTAGGTTTTGCCTGATTATTTAAAATTATTTAAACTAAATAAAGTATATAGCCATCTTTCTATCTAAAGTCCAGAATTTTTTTTTTGCAGATGATGCATTTTCCTGTCCACCTGTGTGACAGTAATGTTCTGCATCAATAAACTAATGAGACCATGGTGAAATAACAAGGTAATGATGTGTCTGTCTGTCTGTCTGTCTGTCTGTCTGTCTGTCTGTCTGTCTGTCTGTCTGTCTGTCTGTCTCTGATAATTGGTCGGTCGCAGATTTGGTTATTTGATTTGAAGACACAGCACAGAAACAAACAACAACAATAACGAATGTCTTGTATGTGCAGGTAATCATGTCTACCTTTGTCCCGTTGCATCCTGGGAATCCTGGGCGGCCAATGGGACCTTCACGTCCAGAGAGTCCCTGAAAAAACACACCAACTCTTCATGTTTGTATGTGGCTCTCTCTAGCTCCATTTTTGGTCTCCACCACCTCCAAAGGAAATCTCTGTGTTCAGAGACTTTCTGAAACAATGAGCTGCAGACTCACCCCAACAAACTGTTTCTACACTGTACGAAGTAACATTGTCATTTCATACATATTTATTAAATACTGATTATCGCCACTTTAAGGAGATGTAACCCTCATTTAAAATATGAATTCAATTATTGAATGAATAAAATAAAATTCTGACTTTTAATCTTGAAAAATGTGGCTGTATGATCACAGTCTAATTTATTTATATGCTTTTATATGCTACCTGTACATTCTTTATGCTTTCTGAACGTACTCTGAATGTTATATTATGGTTCTTACCGGCAGTCCTGGAGGTCCTGGGAAACCTGGTTTTCCTTGATGACCCTGGAGAATACAAAGAGACTGATGTTTACCTTCATATAATGGATCCTTCAGTCATTTTATCTGCACTGAGTCAGGTTCATAAAGATAAATGACGATCGAAGGCTGAATCAAGCATCAGTCGTACCAGAGAGCCTTTCAGTCCTGGAGGTCCTGGTGGTCCCAGCTCACCCTGACGACAAAGCAGCAAGAAAACCATCAGACATTTGAGAAGAACAGCTGGCTCAGATGTGTTGATGCCAGGTGCTGGGAATAAAAAGTGGCCGAGGAGAGAACCTGGAGGAACTCCACCATCTGTTTAAACCTTGTTACCTTTTCTCCAGGTAAGCCCTGGTGGCCTTCGTATCCAGGGTAACCAATCACTCCAGGAAGTCCGTCGTATCCAGGGTAACCAGGTTCACCCTGCGGAGGACAAAAACAGGCAGATAACAACAGAGGTGTGGAACAGATCCTGGGTCAGTTCACCTGCTGTCTACATCAGGTGAGTTCATACATAGATGCTGGCTGCCGTCCAGGTCCATTCACAGACAGCTTTGGTGTCATGCTCAGCAGAGAGGAACCAGCTTTTATTCCCCTCCTGAACACACCTGAGATCACAGAGTTCACACCTGGGTGGTCTCAGGTAGCCGAGGCGCAGCAGAGCGCAGCCCCGACACAAAGACTTCAGGATCTCTCTTTAAATCTTTATTTATTTATTATATCTCATTCTTCTCGTTGGTTCTTGTTTTTAACGCAGCTGCGTCGCCGCATTAAAGCTGCTCATAATTATCATGGTTAAAAATTCAGTTTAAAGTTGAAGATCCGCCTTCGACCAACGTCACTGCTGACCTACATCAGATCTACATCCAGATCAGCTCCTGGTGGTGTAACGTGTGTCTGCAGTGACCGCGGGTCACCACTGGAGGGCAGCAGACTGTAAACTCAGGCTGGTCCAGGATCAGTGAAGTCTGAACAGTCCAGCACTCTGTGTGACCCTGTTTGTCAGTCCCCAGGTTAGCTGCAGACACTGTCAACACTTCCTGTTGTTCAGGTCACGACTGTCTCACCTGCTGACCTTTGACCCCGTCGCAGTGACAAAAAGACTTCCCGCTGCAGTGACACACCTGAAGAGAGACAAGAAGAGACAACGTGAGTGAGACGTCTTCAAGTATCCACTCGGGTCTGGACCAGAATGAGTCCAGGTTTCGATTCTCTGCATTTAAACACAACTGAAGTTTAATTTAGCGAGTTTCATGATCTGTCATCATCGACCATCGTCTCTGTCCATCAGACGAGACGCTTTGCAGGATTTCATGTTGGAGACCATTCATTGGTTCTCAAACCGTGGTTCGAGTGTCCATTGGTGGTACGTTACTTTCCTGCAGCGACACTTGAAGGAAGAAAATGATTTTACATGTATCAAACCATCGAAGAGTTTCGCATGTCCTGATACGTCGAGCAGCCGAGTAGTCTGCTCGGTGAAGAGGGCTATGATCCAGGTCCAGGTCTGAGCGACGTTCTGAGTCTGCTACAGCTACAAATAACATATAGAATAATGATTTCTGGTGTTTATCACGGTAACGATACAAACAACGATAAATAAACACCAATTCAGCCTGATCTTTCTGACTATGAATCTATCACCTAAACAACAATAAAGGCAAATAATACAATAATACCTGCTGAATGTAACCATTAATTTTTATTTCTGTGATTAATGACAGCTGACTCTCTGTTCTCTCTCTCTCGACACAAATCAAATTAAACTTCTTCCTGTCGTTATATTTTGCGGCATAAATTGCAATCGGACTGAGATTTAGAAGCTGGTACATGAAATAAACAAAGTGAGACACACACAGGAGCAAAAGAGCTCCTCGCCGTGCGGAAAGAGCTCCTCGCCGTGCGGAAAGAGCTCCTCGCCGTAAAGAAAGAGCTCCTCGCCGTGAGGAAAGAGCTCCTCGCCGTGAAGATAGAGCTCCTCGCCGTGAAGAAAGAGCTCCTCGCCGTGAGGACAGAGCTCCTCGCAGTGAGGAAAGAGCTCCTCGCCGTGAGGAAAGAGCTCCTCGCCGTGAGGAAAGAGCTCCTCGCCGTGAGGAAAGAGCTCCTCGCCGTGAGGAAAGAGCTCCTCGCCGTGAGGAAAGAGCTCCTCGCCGTGAGGACAGAGCACTTCGCCGTGAGGAAAGAGCTCCTCGCCGTGAGGAAAGAGCTCCTCGCCGTGAGGAAAGAGCTCCTCGCCGTGAGGAAAGAGCTCCTCGCCGTGAAGAAAGAGCTCCTCGCCGTGAGGATAGAGCTCCTCGCCGTGAGGAAAGAGCTCCTCGCAGTGAAGAAAGAGCTCTTTGCCGTGAGGAAAGAGCTCCTCGCCGTGAGGAAAGAGCTCCTCGTCGTGAGGAAAGAGCTCCTCGCCGTGAAGAAAGAGCTTCTCGCCGTGAAGAAAGAGCTCTTCGCCGTGAGGACAGAGCTCCTCGCCGTGAGGAAAGAGCTCCTTGCCGTGAAGAAAGAGCTTCTCGCCGTGAAGAAAGAGCTCTTCGCCGTGAGGACAGAGCTCCTCGCCGTGAGGACAGAGCTCCTCGCCGTGAAGAAAGAGCTCCTTGCCGTGAAGAAAGAGCTTCTCGCCGTAAAGAAAGAGCTCCTCGCCGTGAGGAAAGAGCTCCTCGCTGCCCGGCGTAGCTGCTCCACCTTCCGCCATGTTTGTCAATATGCCCGTTTGGCTGTGAGTGTGTCGCGCACATACACACGTCATCAATTCATCGTTTTTATCGTGGGATGACATATTCTTACCGTGGGGAATGTTTTTGACGATCTATCGTAAACGTCAATATATCGCACATCCGTACGGGTCAGACTGCTGAGGGCAGCGTGAAACGAGCTCCAGTATCTTTCAGCTGTTTGAATCCTCAGAAGATACACCGGACCATCCTTTAGGAAAGGAAAGGAGGTAACGACTGACAGATGGTCGATATTCGTTGATAATGAACGGGTCGATTGTTTGCAGTCCATCACAGCAGTTTTACCACAGATCCCGTCACTAAAAGGACGTTCCTTCCAATCCTTCCTTGACCTCATGACCTTTTCCATCGAGGTCAAGGAAACGTGGTTAGGAAAGGACTCATTGTTTGGCTCTGGTCTTTGTGTCTACGTACAGAAGAACTCTGAGCTCTGGTCCTGGCTCAGGTAGACCTGACTGTAACTCTGTTGGGTTTAAAGCCGTGTCTCTTGCAGGTGAACTCATTCAGCATGTTTTCTTTAAGATGTTTTATCTCCGTGTCTGAACCCAAACAGCCTTCATGTCTGCTGCAGGTGTAACAGTGCTCTTCCTGTGATAACCAGCAGACAGTCAGACTGATGAAGGCCTGATCATCTTATCTTCATTCCTGTCCCTCGGTGCCTCGACATGTTCTACGTTTATCATCACGTGACGGTTCAGGTGTTTCTGCAGACTCTGAACTCCACATCAGATTATTTAATCAGAACGCGTTTGACCCTCATGACCTGCTGTGCGAACACAAAGACGACGAGGACGTCTCAGACAGAGAGGACACGAAGTGAACGCTGTTGAACGTCCCGTTAAACCACGTTCACTAATCTGACGGTTCAGTGGGATCAAACACCACCATCACCTCTCCCCCGTCTGTAACGACAGAGACGTTTGTACAGAGTCCAAAATCCTGCAACAACACACAGAATCAGAGGCTCCTGAACTCAGCGTTGACCATCAGCCTCCATGGCAGCTGTTGAACTTTCCTTCATAACTGACTTTGTTTTGGTTTTTTTGTCTCCTGAAACAAACACGATGGAACAGGAAGTGTGACGTCTGTGACCGTGACGCCATCGACAACTTCACGAAGACGTGAACACGAGAACAGGTGAAGTTACAGTTTCCTGATGGACAGTGAAGTAAACGGCTGCCAACTGTATCTGCTGTTAGCTCATGTTAGCTCAGTCTGTTAGCCGCTGTTAGCTCATCTTGTTAGCCGCTGTTAGCTCAGTTTGTTAGCCGCTGTTAGCGCAGTCTGTTAGCCGCTGTTAACTCATGTTAGCTCAGTCTGTTAGCTGCTGTTAGCTCAGTCTGTTAGCCGCTGTTAACTCATGTTAGCTCAGTTTGTTAGCCGCTGTTGGCTCAGTCTGTTAGCCGCTGTTAACTCATGTTAGCTCAGTTTGTTAGCCGCTGTTAACTCATGTTAGCTCAGTTTGTTAGCCGCTGTTAACTCATGTTAGCTCAGTCTGTTAGCCGCTGTTAACTCATGTTAGCTCAGTTTGTTAGCCGCTGTTAACTCATGTTAGCTCAGTCTGTTAGCCGCTGTTAACTCATGTTAGCTCAGTCTGTTAGCCGCTGTTGGCTCAGTCTGTTAGCCGCTGTTAACTCATGTTAGCTCAGTTTGTTAGCCGCTGTTGGCTCAGTCTGTTAGCTGCTGTTAGCTCAGTCTGTTAGCCGCTGTTAACTCATGTTAGCTCAGTTTGTTAGCCACTGTTGGCTCAGTCTGTTAGCCGCTGTTAACTCATGTTAGCTCAGTTTGTTAGCCGCTGTTAACTCATGTTAGCTCAGTTTGTTAGCTGCTGTTAGCTCAGTCTGTTAGCCGCTGTTAACTCATGTTAGCTCAGTTTGTTAGCCGCTGTTGGCTCAGTCTGTTAGCTGCTGTTAGTTGTTCTTCTTCTTCTTCTTCTTCTTCTTCTGCTCCTCCTCCTCAGAAGAAGAACTGGTGTGCCAGAACCAGAGCTGGGCGCCAGTATTAGTATATAACTTTAGCAAGCATCAAGCTAACGTTAACCAGCCAGAGTATCCTCCAAATAACAAGACAGACGATTTACAGTCAGAGACGAAGATTGTTACGTTAGCTCGTTTGGACAAACTGCTAGCTCGCTAACGTAACAAAATTTGCCACAATATGACAAATGACATGTTAGCGCTAACGTTAGCTCTGACTGTGGACTGTGTTGTAGAGGGTGTCAGATGTTTGCTGATGTTTCTAAGCTAACGTTAACTGTTAATGGACTAGGCAAACTGGCAACGCAACCGGGCTCAGCAACTTCTACGGACATAAAGAGGACGCTGACGGAGGAAGCTAAGAAGAGAAAAGGAGAGAGTGAGCGAGCAAGAAGAGTAAAGAGTAAATGTGGGACTGACTTTCAGTGACATGGGGTCTTACGGAGACTGACTCACTTCTGAAACCACTTCCTGTCGTCGCCGTTAAAAAGTGTAACACGAGTTGACAGATGTTGTGACTGGACACGAAATGTTTTCATTCAGAGTTCAGCTGCTTATCAGCAGATCAGACTGTGTGTGTGTGTGTGTGTGTGTGTGTGTTCATGTGTGTGTGTGTTCATGTGTGTGTGTTCATGTGTGTGTGTGTTCATGTGTGTGTGTTCATGTGTGTGTGTGTGTGTGTGTGTTCATGTGTCTGTGTGTGTTCATGTGTGTGTGGTGTGTGTGTGTGTCTGTGTGTTCATGTGTGTGTGTGTGTGTTCATGTGTCTGTGTGTGTGTCCATGTGTCTGTGTGTGTGTGTTTGTGTTCATGTGTCTGTGTTCATGTGTGTGTGTGTGTTCATGTGTGTGTGTGTGTGTTCATGTGTGTGTGTTCATGTGTGTGTGTGTGTGTGTGTCGTGTGTGTGTGTGTTCATGTGTGTGTGTGTTCATGTGTGTGTGTGTTCATGTGTGTCTGTGTGTGTGTGTTCGTGTGTGGTGTGTTCATGTGTGTGTGTGTTCGTGTGTGTGTGTGTTCATGTGTGTGTGTGTTCGTGTGTCTGTGTGTGTGTGTTCATGTGTGTGTGCGTTTGCGTGTGTGTGTGTGTGTTGGGTCAGTAATAACAGATCAGGACAAAAGGCTGAAACCGAAAACAGACAAACTAAAACAACAGACAGAGTCCAGACTGTCTGTCTGACTGCACACAGACAGACAGACAGACAGACAGACAGACAGACAGGTTTTATTTCCTGTCTAGCATTCTTTGATTTCCTCAGTTATAAAACGTTCGACCTCTCGAAGGACCTCCACCCGTGACCTGCGAGTCATGTGACCGCGCATGTGATGATGTAACCGGCCTGAAACATACCGACGTCGACCTGCTGATGCTGCATCGCGTCTCCGGAAAACTAAAATCAGTGTGTTGGTGCAACATCACCTGGAATTAATACTTTAACAAATGATACTTAAATACTTTAAGTACTTTACACACTTACTGGGATAATACTTTAAAGTACTTTGACTGTGTCAAGTACTTCGTTTACCGTATACGAATATACAGTACCTGTTTACATTCAGGGTAACGTCGACGCGTCAGAAACACTTCGGACAGTGAAGCCGATGTTCAGCATCTGTCTGACTCTCCTGAGGTTACGTGAAGTCTGACCAATGAAAACAGACTGAGCGCATCACGTTATCGTTTGCTGCATAATAACTCGCTAACTAAGCTGCTAAGATGGAAAGAATATATAATTCATTTTCTCTTAATTATGCAAAAATGTGAACAATAAATCTGTGTTGGAAACAGCTAACAGAGCTAACGGAGCTAACGGAGCTAACAGAGCTAACAGAGCTAACAGAGCTAACGGAGCTAACAGAGCTAACGGAGCTAACAGAGCTAACGGAGCTAACGGAGCTAACAAAGCCAACAGAGTTAACAGAGCCAAGAGCTAACAGAGCTAACAAAGCTAACAGAGCTAACAAAGCCAACAGAGTTAACAGAGCCAAGAGCTAACAGAGCTAACAAAGCTAACAGAGCTAACAAAGCCAACAGAGTTAACAGAGCCAAGAGCTAACAAAGCTAACAGAGCTAACAAAGCTAACAGAGCTAACAAAGCTAACAGAGCTAACAAAGCCAACAGAGTTAACAGAGCCAAGAGCTAACAGAGCTAACAAAGCCAACAGCGCTAACAGAGCTAACAGAGCCAACAGAGCTAACAGAGCCAACAGAGCTAACAGAGCTAACGGAAATGGCAGAGCTAACAAAGCTAACAGAGCTAACGGAGCTAACGGAAATGGCAGAGCTAACAAAGCCAACAGAGCTAACGGAGCTAACGGAAATGGCAGAGCTAACAAAGCTAACAGAGCTAACAGAGCTAAACACTAGGCCCTTTTGGCGCACTGATGCTACGCTAACGGCAAACGGCAAGGATTGATCTCGATGCAATGCTACACGTTAAATGTCCGCCCTCCGGTAACTTCACTCTTTTTATTGGTGGTTGCTAAATGCTACTATTGTTTGCTAAAATATGACGGTGACTACCCAGAATGCAGTGCACCGTGATTTGGTCAAAATGTGTACTGCAAAAAAAGAAATAAATAAACTGCAGTTCCTCAAACGTCCACTTGACGCTGGCTCCAGAAGTGAGTCAGTCTCCATAAGTCCCCATGTCCAACTTCACAGCAGAAATAAACATGTTTACAGCCTGGTACAAAAAACAGTTTTATTTCACAGTACTGCAGTTCTCTGTGTACTCTGTGTACTAATACTCATGACAATACTGGCCAGACTGTCGGACTCACAGTCTGATGTTAAAAACACACAACAATAAAACTGACTTCACACACGCCTGTCGGTCTGTTACCACGGCAACACACACACACACACACACACACACACACACACACACACACACACACACACACTAAAAGTCTCTCCTCTTCATCCTTCTTTATTCTAATAAACTCATCACCTGTCCGTCCACCTGTCCCCTCACCTGTCCGTCCACCAGTCTCCTCACCTGTCCCCTCACCTGTCCGTCCACCAGTCTCCTCACCTGTCCCCTCACCTGTCCCCGGGTGCGCTCACTCACCCTTTCGGCGTGTCCCGGTGCGGAGGAGCAGCACAGCATCAGAACCAGCAGCGGGACGATCCTCCGCCTCAGGGCGCCCGGAGGCTCCATGCAGACGGGCACAGAGCTGCAGAGTCCCCGGCCGCTGCTCACTCTGACTCCGGGCTGCAGTCGAGCTGCGGATGGACTCCTCGGACCGGTTCGGTTCGGCTTGGGTCGGTTCGGTTCGGTTTCGATGCAGTTGATCCTGTTCGGGCCACACAGCAACCTGCTGCGGGATGGATGGAGACAGACAGACCGCTGGAGGTGGAGTCAACCAGCAACACTGCACGCACAGAAACACTTCCGACTCACGCTTTCAAAATAAAAGACAACGTCTGTGCGCTTTAAGTGACTGAGGTTAAAAATCACCTGACACACCTGCAGAGGTGACGTTCAGGTACAGAGGAACTGTTGGATTATTTCAGAATTTAAATTACAACATGAGCGTAACACAAAGCTAGCAGTTAGCTTATAGATTAGCTTATGTTAGCTTAGCTGTTAGCTAACATGAGCTAAACCGCACCAGGTTGAGCTAATTAGCGTTTAGCTCTGTTAGCTCTTAGCTCTCCATAAGCTAACGCCTATCACAAGCTAATAGGTAGTGGGTAGCTACGATAGCTTTTAGCTCTGTTAGCTCCATTAGCTGATAGCAACATTAGAAGTGCAGTTTGTGGCACTTCCTGTGTTAGCTTAGCTCTCCAGTGTCCGACATTTAGAGCTAACAGCAGCTACGAGCACAAACACAAATTGACACATATTAACACATAACACAATATGCAGTTTTCCCGCCCTTTGCTGTTAGCCTAGCACTGGAGTGGAATGGAGCCCAGCGTTTAGCTCTGTTAGCATGGTTAGCTCCATTAGCTGTAAACACAACATAGGCAGTTAGCACCTGGCTAAAGTTAGCTGGTACTTTTTTTACAATTTATTTTTAGTCCACTTATCTTGTTTGTTTGTCTGTCAATTAATTATTTTTAATTAATTAATTATTATTAGAATTATATTTATTTGTTTATGTCTATTATTCATACATGTCTCTAAACATGACGTCACACACTCATCTCGTCCTCAGTTTTGTGACGTCACCTCTCGTCTTCTGTCTGCTGCTTTTATTTTGTAGACCGGAAGTGTCGGCGCGCACTCCCGCAGGTGCTTGCCGTCACATTGACAGGTGTGTGGAGTTGCGTGTCGGCTCGGGTCAGTTTAGCGGGTAAAAGTCTCCCAGGCTCTGACATGAAGAGCGCGTGAAGCTTCAGACTGACCGCGAGACCTTCAGGTGAGTGACCGCGTGCGTGTCTGTGTGTGCGTGCATGAGAGACTCACCTGGGCTGCTGATTTTGTGACGTGTGTGACGTGTGAACGCAGATGATGCTGATGATCTGCTCTAATTAGCTCCTAATCAGCTGCTTAATTAACGGCTGACGTCAGCGGGTCGGTTAATGAGGAGGACAGAAGTAACGGAGTACTTTTACTCAAGTACTCACAGTGAGCTGCTGTGTGAAGATACACGGAGGAGAGTTCTGATACAAGCTGTGCCAAAAGAGTAAAAGTACTCTACTACAAGTACACATTCATGACACCAGGTACTCAAAGTATCAGAGTAAAAGTACTCAAAGTATCAGAGTAAAAGTACTCAAAGTATCAGAGTACTCAAAGTATCAGAGTAAAAGTACTCAAAGTATCAGAGTAATCCAGCCTGCAGAGTTCATGAGTAATGATGCGTTCAGGTGTTTATACAAAGTGTTGGTCTTTGGCCCGTCTGTGCTGTGAGCGGTTCTGATCCGGCTCATCTGGTTCTGATGTGTGCTTCAGTGGTTGGACCTCAGCCTGGTGTGTTCATGCGGATCAGATCCTAATCTGGACTCACAGAACGCTTCACGGTCCACGTCAGAACGTCTGAACGCAGCCAAGGAGCGTTCAAGACCGACGGACTGTCTGTCTGTCTGTCTGTCTGTCTGTACCTGTCTGTCTGTCTGTCTGTCTGTCTGTACCTGTCTGTCTGTCTGTCTGTCTGTCTGTCTGTCTGTCTGTCTGTACCTGTCTGTCTGTCTGTCTGTCTGTCTGTCTGTCTGTACCTGTCTGTCTGTCTGTCTGTCTGTCTGTCTGTCTGTCTGTCTGTACCTGTCTGTCTGTCTGTCTGTCTGTCTGTCTGTCTGTACCTGTCTGTCTGTCTGTCTGTACCTGTCTGTCTGTCTGTCCTGTTGTAATAACAGTGATTATAATCAATAATCAGTTCCCTGCGTGTATATAAATCATCTGTAGTTCATTTATATATATAATTATCTTACAGATGTTAGATCAGACTTTATGTAACAGACACAATGTCTTCTAGACTGTTGTGAAGTCAATGGTCAATGGTCAGTGGTGATGGTCAATGGTCAGTGGTGATGGTCAATGGTCAGTGGTGATGGTCAGGAGGTCAGTCAGTGTTGAGGAGCCTCTGATGTCTGACGCTGTCACATTTATTGATCATTAGAGTCTCAAGGTTCATCAGGAGAGTCAGAGTCTGTTGGACTCTGGTGGTGGTTCAGACTTTAAGGACCTTTAAGGACCTCGAGGTCCACGCCCGACCCAGACTAACTACCGCGGGACCTCGAGGTCTCAGGTGTCAGATAGCAGGCAGGTATCCATCAGCCTTTGACTGACTCTGTCGTGTCTTCCCGTTTGTCTTCACAGCCGTGCAGGTGTCCGACGAGTGTTGGAGCGTCCTGATTGGCTGAGATCCAGCTGGAGGCGGAGTCAGAGTGACAGGGCTGTGCAGTAGGAGGGACTTCCTCTGAGGAAGGACAAGATGCTGCTGACTTCCTGCTCCGCCCCCTGCAGCCACACATGGCTCTGGTAACATAAAACACGGAAAAACATTAAAGCAACGTTACAGGAAGTGACTGATCAGTGCATGGATCATAAATAATAACTCACCTGTGCTCCGTCCTCCAGGTGCCTCCTGATGATCCTGGCCGCTCCTCCAGCAGCTCTCGGGGTGAGTCTCAGTGACCATGGTGCAGTTTCAGGTGTTACCGATGCCGCTCAGGTGTGTTGTAACGAGCTCTTCAGTTCAAGAGTTGACATGTCCAATCAGAGCAGAGTTACTGACGTGAGCTCACGGAGGATGTTTGAATGTTTCCTGCTGAAGCTCGACAGAAGGTCCAAACAGCTGCAGTCTGATGGACCGAGCGCGGCAGAGTCCAGAACCTAGGGAGCGGTCCAAAACAAACAGGGCCGGCTCAAGGCTTTGGTTCAAAGCGTGATCAAGACACACGGGAACTTTAATAATCAGCATGGTGCAGGCTGAGCGTAATTATGAGTTGCAGGTGAGGAGGTACCTGCAGAGTACAGACTACAGAGTACTGCAGTATCATGCCGTATACAACAAAACACTTCATTCATTTTTTTCTATTATACAACCAGTAGGTCCGACCGAGCAATCTGATTCGTCAACTAGACGTTTCACTAGTTTGACTCATCACTAACAATATCACTCCGCCATCTCCATATAGAACATGTAAACAAATATAAAGTCCACTGGAAGTACTTTAATAAAGTAATACATCTGAATTTACAATTCAGCTTTCTTAATCAACATGCGTTATGGAGCTGTCAGACCGCCTCGTTAGTACAGGTACAGGTGTGTACCTCGTTAATACATGTGTGTACCTCGTTAATCCATGTGTGTACGTCGTTAATACATGTGTGTACGTCATTAATACATGTGTACCTCGTTAATACAGGTGTGTACCTCATTAATACATGTGCGTACCTCGTTAATACAGGTGTGTACCTCGTTAATACGTGTGTACGTCGTTAATACGTGTGTACCTTGTTAATACATGTGTGTACCTCGTTAATACATGTGTGAACCTCGTTAATACATGTGTGCACCTCGTTAATACAGGTGTGTACCTCGTTAATACAGGTGTGTACCTCGTTAATACATGTGTATACCTCGTTAATACATGTGTGCACCTGGTTAATACAGGTGTGTACCTCGTTAATACATGTGTGTACCTCGTTAATACAGGTGTGTACCTCGTTAATACAGGTGTGTACCTCGTTAATACAGGTGTGTACCTCGTTAATACACGTGTACGTTTTATGTGTACCTCGTTAATACAGGTGGTGTTCCTCGTTATACATTGTTACCCTCGTTAATACGGGGTTGTACCCTCGTTAATACATGTGTGGTACATCGTAATACATGTGTTGCAACCTCGTTAATACAGGTGTACCTCGTTAATACATGTGTATACCTCGTTAATACATGTGTGTACCTCGTTAATACATGTGTATACCTCGTTAATACATGTGTATACCTCGTTAATACAGGGGTGTACCTCGTTAATACATGTGTGTGTACCTCGTTAATACAGGGGTGTACCTCGTTAATACATGTGTGTGTACCTCGTTAATACAGGTGTGTACCTCGTTAATACATGTGTATACCTCGTTAATACAGGTGTGTACCTCGTTAATACAGGTGTGTACCTCGTTAATACAGGGGTGTGCCTCGTTAATACATGTGTGTGTACCTCGTTAATACAGGGGTGTACCTCGTTAATACATGTGTGTGTACCTCGTTAATACAGGTGTGCACCTCGTTAATACAGGGGTGTACCTCGTTAATACAGGTGTGCACCTCGTTAATACAGGTGTGTACCTCGTTAATACAGGTGTGCACCTGGTTAATACAGGTGTGTACCTCGTTAATACAGGTGTGTACCTCATTAATACATGTGTATACCTCGTTAATACATGTGTGCACCTGGTTAATACATGTGTGCACCTGGTTAATACAGGTGTGTACCTCGTTAATACAGGTGTGTACCTCGTTAATACATGTGTATACCTCGTTAATACAGGTGTGTACCTCATTAATACATGTGTATACCTCGTTAATACATGTGTGCACCTGGTTAATACATGTGTGCACCTGGTTAATACAGGTGTGTACCTCGTTAATACATGTGTGTACCTCGTTAATACATGTGTATACCTCGTTAATACATGTGTGCACCTGGTTAATACAGGTGTGCACCTGGTTAATACATGTGTGCACCTGGTTAATACAGGTGTGTACCTCGTTAATACAGGTGTGTGTACCTCGTTAATACAGGTGTGCACCTCGTTAATACAGGGGTGTACCTCGTTAATACAGGTGTGCACCTCGTTAATACAGGTGTGTACCTCGTTAATACAGGTGTGCACCTGGTTAATACAGGTGTGTACCTCGTTAATACAGGTGTGTACCTCATTAATACATGTGTATACCTCGTTAATACATGTGTGCACCTGGTTAATACATGTGTGCACCTGGTTAATACAGGTGTGTACCTCGTTAATACAGGTGTGTACCTCGTTAATACATGTGTGTACCTCGTTAATACTGTGTACCTCGTTAATACATGTGTGCACCTGGTTAATACAGGTGTGCACCTGGTTAATACATGTGTGCACCTGGTTAATACAGGTGTGTACCTCGTTAATACAGGTGTGCACCTGGTTAATACAGGTGTGTACCTCGTTAATACAGGTGTGCACCTCGTTAATACAGGTGTGCACCTCGTTAATACAGGTTGCACCTGGTTTATACAGGTGTGGTATTGTCACTCGTTAATACAGGTGTGCACCTCGTTAATACAGGTGTGCACCTCGTTTGTGTGCAGCATGTCGGAGATCAAACTGTTCAGTGATGCTAACAAACCGCATCACTGTCATGCCAATAATGATGTTAAAGCACACCCTCTCGTTTACTATTGCTTAAATATGTGTTGATAAAAAATGAGATATGTCAGCTTCATACATCAAATCAAATCAGATTTTATTTGTAAAAGTCACAAAGTCCATTTTCCTCTGAGGCTTTACAATCTGTACAGGGAGTGACTCCCTCTGTGCTTAGACCCTCGGAGAGAGTGAGGAAAAACTTTAACAGGGAAAAAATGTGGAAGAAACCTCAGGAAGAGCCACAGAGGAGGGATCCCTCTGCCAGGACGGACAGACGTGCAGTAGATGTCAGTGTACAGAACAAATCAACACAAACATATTGTACAATTAATGTTCAAAGGTCCTAACAAACTATGATATACATGATTAGGAGGAACATGGAACTGAACACAAGAAACATCGCAAAGATATTCTGCCTCACCACCCCGACACAAAGAAAGTTATAGGAAGGAGAAAAGGTAAGTTTTTTTGTTGAGGGTCATTAGGTTTAGATGATTGACAGGTGGTTCAGGTGTGGAAATGACCTGCAGGTGGCGGCTGAGGGTCAGATGTGTTCCTCTGGTGTCCCTCAGGGATCATACCTCGATCCTCAAGACTTTATTGTTTGAACTGAACATTGAACCGCAAGAGGACGATGTAGAGGAACCAACTGTGATGGGCAGAAGATGGAGGACAGAAGATGGAGGACAGATGATGGAGGACAGATGATGGAGGACAAATGATGGAGGACAGAAGATGGAGGACAGAAGATGGAGGACGGAAGATGGAGGACAGATGATGGAGGACAGATGATGGAGGACAGAGGATGGAGGACAGAAGATGGAGGACAGAATGAGGGGATAGGGAACTGATCCAGGATGGACAGATGATGTAGTGATGACCATGCAGAGGTGTAGAAACCATCCAGTTGAGGTCGTCAGGTTCAGTCTGTCTGTGAACATCAGTGTCGTCGGCCAATCAGCTGCTTTCTTGTCTGTGCGACCAGTCAGTGGCAGCACGGTGTCCTGGATGGAGGGATGATGGAGGGATGATGGAGGGATGATGGAGGGGACGAGGGAGGATGGATGCAGGATTAATGGATGTTTGTGGGGCCTGGTGTGAATATTGAGGATGGTGGATGATGGAGCGTGGCATATGTTTAGACAGAACAGGGTCGTGACAGCATATAGAGGACTGATGGAGGACTGATGGAGGACTGATGGAGGACTGATGGAGGACTGATGGTGCGAGTGCAGACTTTGAGGACAAAGTCGTGACAGCAGATAGAGCGATAGCCACATTCCTGCTGCTGATAGCTACGCCTGACTGCTAACCTGGTTTACTCAACGCTGCAGGAATGTGGCTGCTACACAAACACTGCTACATGCTGGGAAACTCACCGTCTGGGGCCCACACAGAGAAACAACACGCACAGTGTGGGACCATGAAGGGGGGCACCAGGAGACCAGCACCATGTCCAAACGTCCAGGAGACCAGCACCATGTCCAAACTTCCAGGAGACCAGCACCATGTCCAAACGTCCAGGAGACCAGCACCATGTCCAAACGTCCAGGAGACCAGCACCATGTCCAAACATCCAGGAGACCAGCACCATGTCCAAACTTCCAGGAGACCAGCACCATGTCCAAACGTCCAGGGACCAGCACCATGTCCAAACTTCCAGGAGACCAGCACCATGTCCAAACGTCCAGGAGACCAGCACCATGTCCAAACGTCCAGGAGACCAGCACCATGTCCAAACGTCCAGCTCCATCAGTTCATAAGTCTCAAACACATTAACAAACACGTTTTATTATACAGACTCATGTTGTTATTATTATATTTAATATATGAACAAACATTTATTTATGAACATAAATGTTTTATTATACACAAACATTATTATGTCATACATTTACGTGCTACTATACAGACGTGCGTATTATTATATATCGTACAAATAACAAAACTGTGTTTATTATTTTCCGTGTATTAACGAACATAAATGTTTTATTATACAGACATTTCATTATGAATGAACACACATTTTATTTATATATTGTACATTGACGCAAACGTTATTTTCATGTCATACATTAATGAACACGTGATTTAATGTACAGACTTGTGTTTCATTATATTTCATCTATAAACGAAATCGTGTTGTATTATATGTCCTGCGATATGTCGTCATAGCCGCGTGTGTCATTATTTTGTATGTACGTTAACGACCACACTGTGTGATGTCATCGGCCTCCAGATCAGCCAATGACGGCATTCGGTTGCAGTACCCGGGTTTCAGCCAGTAGAGGGAGATCACTGTGTGTTTTATTATACAGTACACATACACTAACATGTTTTAAAACCTTTTTTATTAGCGTCATGTTAAGGAACACGTGAGTTTTAATATGTGGCGACCATCACAGACATTCCTGTCTTTGTGCTGATGTGAGTTTGAACGTCTGCCGCTTTGATTCACATCTGGGAACAGAAGCTGCTGCACATCTGTCCTCAGACTGTTCAAAGACTGCAGCATGATCGTCACTGACGTTATCTGACACACACACACACACACACACACACACACACACACACACACACACACCACACACACAGTCAGCTGTCTGCGTATCTTGAATCTCAGAGATTCTTGTCTTGTTTTCATTCCTCACCGTCTGAACACAGAGAATACACCGCAACAACAAAACACAGTCAGGAGAAAATACACCTTAAAAACTCTGAGCATCCACCGTCTCTGCTCCAGTTTGTTATGGCTGCAGGGGAAACAGGTGGCTCACCTCGCCTGAGGATCCAGAGAAATGATGTGTTTGCACTCCATCCACAGAGGCAGAGATACACTCTGTAGATCGCCACACCGACGCTCTCCACACCTTCAGATTCTTTTGTGCAGTCCCCCACGCACTGTACGCACGTACCGCAAACTTCCATTCCCACCACAAGATACCACAGGGGACAGGAAACACATGTCGACTGGATGGAGAAACTAAGGAATCCTAAAGAGTCTTTTTTCACTTCCACATAATGCACCAACAACCTTCTGCTCGAATCACTCACCGGCTTGCAGACAGGAGACTGACCCAGATGTTCAGCCTCTCTACCTGTTACAAACTGCAGACTGCATGACCTTTGGCCTCAGGTGTTCTGTTACCAGGTATACTTATGGACAATCCATGACTTGACATGACTGGACAGGTAATATCCAGATGAGGGTACATGTCATGATATAGAAAAAGAAGAGTAGTACGAGTTCCTCATCGTGTCTGGGAGTTCTTCTGTTCAGTGTCACCCTCTTCTGACGTAGATGTTTCTCTATTGTCTCATGATGTACATGTACATCGTCATAACGCACACCCTAGTTTCCAGGTGGAAAACCAACATGTGCAGCACTCAGCTGTTAGCTCCTGAGTGTCCCTAACCCCGCCATCACCCCGGGCACCGCCTGAAAACCAGCTCCTCTCCAGGAGTTTGTTTCCAGAGCCGGTGCTGTGTACAGGCCCTTAGCTCTCCAGCTGACATTCAGCATTTCTCAGTTTTCATGGTCTGGGTTCAGAACACCTCTGCCTGCCCCTCAGAGCCTCTGGGATGTAGATGGAAACATCTGGAGGTCAGCAGGTGATGAGCTAACCTGGGTGAGGGCACCACGTTGATTTGGGGGACTTCAGAGAACCACAACAAGGAGCAGACTCTTTGTGCACTCACACTGATGTCATAGGATTATAATGTTAATGATGGTATGATGTCATGCTGATGTCATGCTGATGTCATGCTGATGTCATGCTGATGTCATGTCTTGGTTTTTCAGGGCGACCACACAGAGCCTTGCGCTGGTCGGGACTGCTCCACCTGTCAGTGTTTCCCAGCCAAAGGAGCGAGGGTAAGACACACAGCGGCCAATCAGAGCACAGCTGCACACACCAGCCTCCGTTAACAGACCTGTGACACCTTCACTGTCGACTCGTAAACCACAGACACACACACACACACGAACACACATACACACACACACACACGAACACACATACACACCGTGATAATGAGCGGCTGGATGGAGGAGTGTTGGTGAGGAATGTTGTGGAGTTAAGTTAGCAGCTGTTTACCTGAAACTGTGTCAGCAGATTCCACACACACACACACACACACACACACACACACACACACACACACACAGTGTTGATGACATCACATCCTTCTTTCCCTCCCTAAAAATCTGAGCTGCTGTTTCCAAAAGTATCTTTTAGAAAATGTGAACATACAGATGTTTCTGTACAGTCACAGTGTGGTCCAGATGTTTCTGTACAGTCACAGTGTGGTCCAGATGTTTCTGTACAGTCGGTGTGGTCCAGATGTTTCTGTACAGTCGGTGTGGTCCAGATGTTTCTGTACAGTCGGTGTGGTCCAGATGTTTCTGTACAGTCGGTGTGGTCCAGATGTTTCTGTACAGTCGGTGTGGTCCAGATGTTTCTGTACAGTCGGTGTGGTCCAGATGTTTCTGTGCAGTCACGGTGTGGTCCAGATGTTTCTGTGCAGTCACGGTGTGGTCCAGATGTTTCTGTACAGTCACAGTGTGGTCCAGATGTTTCTGTACAGTCGGTGTGGTCCAGATGTTTCTGTACAGTCGGTGTGGTCCAGATGTTTCTGTGCAGTCACGGTGTGGTCCAGATGTTTCTGTGCAGTCACGGTGTGGTCCAGATGTTTCTGTACAGTCACGGTGTGGTCCAGATGTTTCTGTACAGTCACAGTGTGGTCCAGATGTTTCTGTACAGTCACAGTGTGGTCCAGATGTTTCTGTGCAGTCACAGTGTGGTCCAGATGTTTCTGTGCAGTCACAGTGTGGTCCAGATGTTTCTGTACAGTCACAGTGTGGTCCAGATGTTTCTGTACAGTCACAGTGTGGTCCAGATGTTTCTGTACAGTCACAGTGTGGTCCAGATGTTTCTGTACAGTCACAGTGTGGTCCAGATGTTTCTGTACAGTCGGTGTGGTCCAGATGTTTCTGTACAGTCACAGTGTGGTCCAGATGTTTCTGTACAGTCACAGTGTGGTCCAGATGTTTCCGTACAGTCACAGTGTGGTCCAGATGTTTCTGTACAGTCACAGTGTGGTCCAGATGTTTCTGTACAGTCGGTGTGGTCCAGATGTTTCCGTACAGTCACAGTGTGGTCCAGATGTTTCCGTACAGTCACAGTGTGGTCCAGATGTTTCCGTACAGTCGTGTGTGTCCAGATGTTTCCGTACAGTCACGGTGTGGTCCAGATGTTTCCGTACAGTCACGTGTGGTCCAGATGTTTCCGTACAGTCACGGTGTGGTCCAGATGTTTCCGTACAGTCACGGTGTGGTCCAGATGTTTCCGTACAGTCACGTGTGGTCCAGATGTTTGTCCGTACAGTCACGGTGTGGTCCAGATGTTTCCGTACAGTCACGGTTGGTCCAGATGTTTCCGTACAGTCACGGTGGTCCAGATGTTTCCGTACAGTCACGGTGGTGTCCAGATGTTTCCGTACAGTCACGGTGTGGTCCAGATGTTTCTGTACAGTCGGTGTGGTCCAGATGTTTCTGTACAGTCACAGTGTGGTCCAGATGTTCTGTACAGTCACAGTGTGGTCCAGATGTTTCTGTACAGTCACAGTGTGGTCCAGATGTTTCTGTACAGTCGGTGTGGTCCAGATGTTTCCGTACAGTCACAGTGTGGTCCAGATGTTTCCGTACAGTCACAGTGTGGTCCAGATGTTTCCGTACAGTCGGTGTGGTCCAGATGTTTCCGTACAGTCACAGTGTGGTCCAGATGTTTCTGTACAGTCGGTGTGGTCCAGATGTTTCTGTACAGTCGGTGTGGTCCAGATGTTTCTGTACAGTCACGGTGTGGTCCAGATGTTTCCGTACAGTCACGGTGTGGTCCAGATGTTTCCGTACAGTCACGGTGTGGTCCAGATGTTTCCGTACAGTCACGGTGTGGTCCAGATGTTTCCGTACAGTCACGGTGTGGTCCAGATGTTTCCGTACATCACGGTGTGGTCCAGATGTTTCCGTACAGTCACGTGTGGTCCAGATGTTTCCGTACAGTCACGGGTGGTCCAGATGTTTCCGTACAGTCACGGTGTGGTCCAGATGTTTCCGTACAGTCACGGTGTGGTCCAGATGTTTCCGTACAGTCACGGTGTGGTCCAGATGTTTCTGTACAGTCACGGTGTGGTCCAGATGTTTCCGTACAGTCACGGTGTGGTCCAGATGTTTCCGTACAGTCACGGTGTGGTCCAGATGTTTCTGTACAGTCGGTGTGGTCCAGATGTTTCTGTACAGTCACAGTGTGGTCCAGATGTTTCTGTACAGTCACAGTGTGGTCCAGATGTTTCTGTACAGTCACAGTGTGGTCCAGATGTTTCTGTACAGTCACAGTGTGGTCCAGATGTTTCTGTACAGTCACAGTGTGGTCCAGATGTTTCTGTACAGTCGGTGTGGTCCAGATGTTTCTGTACAGTCGGTGTACAGAGCTTCAGTTTGTTTCTCTGCTCAGTCGATAAACATTTTTTATCTTCAGACCATCAAATGAACAAACAAACTGACCTCCAGACTGTGTGGTGTGTGTGGTGTGTGTGTGTGTGTGTGTTTATACAGCTGGGTGCAGCAGACAGGCAGAGAGGATTGTGGGAAGGCGTCTGTCTCAGTGATTTCACAGTTCAGTGGCTTCAGAGAGAGAGAGAGGACTAACAGAGATCACAGCTGTCACATCTCATCACACACACACACACACACACACACACACACAACACACACACCACACACAGATGATCAATAACAATAAGCTCATTTTAATCATGTTAAACATTTAATACGTGTTTAGCGTCGTTGCTGCATTTGGAAGTTGTCAGTAAACATTAAATCTTTAGTTTGTGTGGAGGTGGACCTGAGCGACCCGCTGGTCCAGAACTTCTGTGATAGAGAACACACCTCATCACCGCCGCTTGAAACTGGACCAGTCAAACGAAGCAACAGTTTCAAAAGTATTAATTAATAAAAGCAGCGTGTTTGTGGGGGCTAAGTGTTATCAAAAAGACAAAAAATAACTTCAGTATGAAATATTTGTTTTAGATGTTTGTCCAAACTTTATTCAACAGTTTAACAGAGGAGACATTTCTTTCTTCGTTACTCACCTCATTAAATTATCCTAAATAAAACATACTGACACATATTTGCTGTCCTTTTATTTTGAACCTTGTTGTATCACACTGCCCCCTTGTGTTCAGATATCATCATTACATGTCAGAGCTGTTTTACATTTCGTATCACTGAATGAACAAACTGTTCTCAGAGTCCAAACGTGGAGTTCTCCTCTCCTGCCTTTGGTTCTGAATCATCAGACACGTGAACAGTCAGGGCTGATGTGACGACGTGGCTGCTTATGTCAGGTTCTATTAAGTTCTGTCAGGTTCTGTCATATTTCAGCATTTTCAGTTTTATCGTGTTCCCTCAGACACTTTCAGGTTCTGTCACATTCTAACATATTTTATTGTTCTTCAAGGTTCTTTAGTTTATGTCCAGTTGAAGCTTCTGTCCGGTTATATCAAGTTGTATTCATTTCTTACAGATTACACCAGGTTCCATCAGATTCTATCAGGTTCTAGTACACTCTATGATGTTGACTCAGGTTCTGTTTTAAGGTTCTGTCAGGTTCTCTCTTAGTTCTGTCAGGTTCTCTCATAGTTCTGTCTTAGTTCTGTCAGGTTTCTTCTTAGTTCTGTCAGGTTCTGTCTTAGTTCTGTCAGGTTCCCTCATAGTTCTGTCGGTTCTGTCTTAGTTCTGTCAGGTTCTGTCTTAGTTCTGTCAGGTTCTGTCTTAGTTCTGTCAGGTTCTCTCTTAGTTCTGTCAGGTTCTCTCTTAGTTCTGTCGGGTTCTGTCTTAGTTCTGTCAGGTTCTCGCTTAGTTCTGTCAGGTTCTCTCATAGTTCTGTCAGGTTCTGTCTTAGTTCTGTCAGGTTCTCTCTTAGTTCTGTCAGATTCTCTCTTAGTTCTGTCAGGTTCTCTCTTAGTTCTGTCGGGTTCTGTCTTAGTTCTGTCAGGTTCTGTCTTAGTTCTGTCGGGTTCTCTCATAGTTCTGTCAGGTTCTCTCATAGTTCTGTCAGGTTCTCTCATAGTTCTGTCAGGTTCTGTCTTAGTTCTGTCAGGTTCTCTCATAGTTCTGTCAGGTTCTGTCTTAGTTCTGTCTTAGTTCTGTCGGGTTCTCTCTTAGTTCTGTCTTAGTTCTGTCAGGTTCTGTCTTAGTTCTGTCGGGTTCTGTCTTAGTTCTGTCGGGTTCTGTCTTAGTTCTGTCGGGTTCTGTCTTAGTTCTGTCAGGTTCTCTCTTAGTTCTGTCGGGTTCTGTCTTAGTTCTGTCGGGTTCTCTCATAGTTCTGTCAGGTTCTGTCTTAGTTCTGTCAGGTTCTCTCATAGTTCTGTCAGGTTCTCTCATAGTTCTGTCAGGTTCTGTCTTAGTTCTGTCGGGTTCTGTCTTAGTTCTGTCAGGTTCTCTCTTAGTTCTGTCAGGTTCTCTCATAGTTCTGTCAGGTTCTCTCATAGTTCTGTCAGGTTCTGTCTTAGTTCTGTCGGGTTCTCTCATAGTTCTGTCAGGTTCTGTCTTAGTTCTGTCAGGTTCTCTCATAGTTCTGTCAGGTTCTCTCATAGTTCTGTCAGGTTCTGTCTTAGTTCTGTCGGGTTCTGTCTTAGTTCTGTCAGGTTCTGTCTTAGTTCTGTCAGGTTCTGTCTTAGTTCTGTCGGGTTCTGTCTTAGTTCTGTCAGGTTCTGTCTTAGTTCTGTCAGGTTCTCTCATAGTTCTGTCAGGTTCTGTCTTAGTTCTGTCGGGTTCTGTCTTAGTTCTGTCAGGTTCTGTCTTAGTTCTGTCAGGTTCTTATAGTTCTGTCAGGTTCTCTCATAGTTCTGTCAGGTTCTCTCATAGTTCTGTCAGGTTCTGTCAGGTTCTGTCTTAGTTCTGTCTTAGTTATGTCAGGTTCTCTCTTAGTTCTGTCTTAGTTCTGTCAGGTTCTGTCTTAGTTCTGTCAGGTTCTGTCTTAGTTCTGTCTTAGTTATGTCAGGTTCTGTCTTAGTTCTGTCTTAGTTCTGTCTTAGTTCTGTCTTAGTTCTGTCAGGTTCTGTCTTAGTTCTGTCAGGTCCGAGTGTGTCCTGGCCAGTCAGTGTCTGTTATGTTCTAACAAGTTCTAACTGGTTCTCCCAGGTTCTATCTGGCGATCATAGGCTGCGTTTTTTTGTGTTCTGCAGGGTTCTCCAGGTCCTCTGGGGCGGCAGGGCCCTGACGGGCCCCCAGGCTTTCCGGGCCCTCAGGGGCCTCCAGGAGAGAAGGGCTGGAGAGGAGGCGAAGGGCCGACAGGAGCTGCAGGACTGAAAGGAGGATCGGTGAATAAATATGGTTCTGTTGTGCACATGATGGTTCTGTTTGTTCTTGTTCCTGCATGTGGTACCTAACCCTGATCTTTGTGAATCCAGGGGAGTCTTGGTGTTCCTGGTTTCCGGGGTTTGGATGGAGTCCCGGTAAGACGTGCGGCCTCCGCGGCCTCTCGGCTGCTCTGAGCCAAGATATTTTGAGGTCATCTCTGATTGGTCAGACTGTGAGTGTGTGTTTGTGTCTTCAGGGTCACCCGGGTCCTGCTGGAGGTCCTGGTTTTCCAGGTCTGGACGGATGTAACGGAACCAAAGGAGAGAGAGGCGAACCAGGATATCCTGGAGAATACGGTCGCAATGGAGAACCGGTCAGACATCAAAATAAATAAAGAGTTAACAGTGCAGGAAACCTTTGGAGGAACTCTGCGGTTCCACTGTGGTTCTCCTTCAGTTCTGCTGTAGCTCCGCTGTGGTTCTGCTGAACTTCTACTGTAGATGTTTGTCAGTCATTTTAAATATTCAGGTTTCAGTGCAGTGTCGCCATGGTAACAGTGTTTTATTCTGCAGGGCATGCCAGGACTGAAGGGGTTCCCAGGAGATCCAGCGCTCTTCTTCATACAGTACCCTGGATTACCTGTAAGTCCACCTGTACTGATCTCACTGAGTTCATGAATTCATTGTTGGAGTCATGGGCTGATTTTCTGTCTGACAGGGAGACCCCGGGCTGGGTGGACTCACCGGTCTGAAGGTGAGAGCTCAGACACAGACTCATGTTACTACATGTTTGTTAACACTGAGGTGAGACCAGGTAAGGGGACTGATGGTTCTTACATTTCAAATATCTATCTGCAGGGTGACCCGGGTTTCCCGGGTCTGGTGGGAGATCAGGGTCCTTCAGGACCAGATGGGAACAACGTGAGTCACAACACAGAGTCACTCCTGATAGTCACTAAGAATAATAACGAGGACCATGATGTGATGTGTACTGTCTGTCTCCACAGGGTCTCCCTGGTCTGCCAGGTTCCAGGGGCCCACCTGTAAGTACTGTCTCCAGATCGTGTCATACTCACAAATCCAGACTGTCTTTACTCGATTCACAGTATTTATGTGAAAATACACACGTGTATACTGCAGTACTGCTCAGCCATCAGAGTACTGAGCTGTGTTTGTGTTTCAGGGGGAGAAAGGACGATCCCTCGCCGGACAGAAAGGAGACGAGGTACAAATATTCAATCAATACAGCTTCAATACACACACTGTATTTTAGTACATCTGTAGTTCTGTGTAGTACTGTGTAGTAGTAGTATTGCAGTACTGTATGTGGTCCACAGGGGGATCAGGGTCTTCAGGGGCCTCCAGGGCCGTTTGAGTACGTCGACCCTCCAGAAGACCTGTACATCAAAGGAGAGAAGGTGGGTTCTACTGGAGTTCCACAGCGGTTCTGCTATGGTGCTATTTGTGGTTCCACTGTGGTTCCACTATGATCCTACTGTACTTAGTCTGTCCCTGTGCTGTAGACCAGTTATGTTGGGTTCTATTGGTTCTAACGTTGAGTTCTGCTGGTTCTTCAGGGTCCTCGAGGTCCTACAGGCCCCTGTGGAGTTCAAGGACTTCCGGTATGTAAACATCTGCCTGTTCAGGGTTCTCCAGGGTTCTGCTTCAGTCTCAACAGAACGATATTGATCACACATTGCTTTTTGTGAACATAAAGAATAAAACAAAGTGGCGTGATGAGGTTCTGTGGATGTGGTTTCAGGGTTTGGATGCTCTCCCAGGGTTTAAAGGAGAGAAGGGGATTCCTGGATTTCCTGGACCCAGAGTAAGTGACCTTTCATCCTCACGTTATTGATCAGCATTGATCAGAGTGACTCTCTGTACAAACATGTGATCTGTTTCAGGGGATTACTATTACCCCGGGCTGACTGGACTGGAAGGCTTCAAGGTGGGTCCAACATGGTTTTTAAAGGATGAGCAGTAAAGATCAACCTCAAGTCGATCAAGACGTCCTGATACTGTAAATACTGTTTTTCAGGGGATTCAAGGAAGTCCAGGTCTTCCAGGTCTGATTGGACGAGAAGGCCCTAAGGTCAGTCTTTTTACCTGTGATGTAATTTATCATGAAGTAACTAAATTAAGAGTAACTGAGCTCCTGTGGGTCTGTCCCCAGGGCATGATGGGAGATCCAGGTGCTAAAGGCCTGCCTCAGGTCTTAGATGTCACACACATAGGTACGGATCAATGCACACTGATACACAATACTAACACAGTATCATTTAGGTATCACTCTGTTACAATGTCAGCTAACTCCATCCTGTCTTCCAGGGGACACTGGAAAACCCGGGGCCCCCGGCCAGAGAGGCCCTCCAGGAAACATGGGTGTGATGGGAATGCACGGCCCCAAAGGAGAGCCGGGCGTATCCATACCTGGTCAGTACCTGCAGCATCACGTGTCACATGGTCGTATGACATGCAAACACATGAACCAGTTCTCTTTATTTATTGTGACTCCTTAAATGTTTCCACATGTTCAGATTTAAGGTGGTATCACAATAAATCTTTGGTTCATCTTCAGGACCAGCAGGTGTCGTGGGACTGGGGGACTCCCAGGATCCAAAGGGAATAAAGGAGATCCGGGTGAGATACTTAAAGAAGGGCCAACACCTGGAGAACCTGGCAAACCAGGACAACCTGGACCCAAAGGACTGAAAGGAGGGCCAGGAATTCCAGGTACTGTTTCTACCTGTTGGTGTTACACCTGTTTTTCAGACATACCTGGTGATGGCTGATTTTGTTTTTTTCTTTTCAGGTACCTACTGTCTACCTGGGGCCCCAGGAGAGTCAGGAGAGCCAGGTGAACTGGGGCCCCCGGGTGCCCAGGGCTTCCCGGGGTATAAAGGTCAGTGTCTGGACACACAATGACTGATTTATGACTTTATGGGTGTAGCGCCACATCAGATGATGGAAGAATAAGTCTGAGTGGTTGTTAGAGCTTGTCTGGTGTCATCAGGTTCAAAGAACAGAGGATCCATGATGGTTCCCTGAGGAACTCCACATGTTTCTGACTTCACGTTTGTGTCTTTCAGGTAGTCCTGGCGACTGCTCTTGTGGCCCCCCAGTTGTATTGAGGGGTAGCCCTGGCTTTGTAGGTGACCCTGGATCTCAAGGGGTTCCAGGATTCCCGGGGCCTCCAGGGCTGAGAGGAGAGAAAGGTTTACCTGGAGATGCAGGAGGGCCAGGACTGCCAGTGAGTCAGAGGTCATATCAGCGGTCAGATGAAGCACAGCATTTATTTAGTGATTGATTGATTTATCGATTGATGTGCAGGGTCTGCATGGAATTCCAGGTGTCAAAGGGTTCAAAGGTCGTAAGGGAGATTTTGTTGTGGTGGAAATTAAAGGTAAGTTTAAACATTGCTCTCTCCTCTCTTGGTTATGTGGTTACTAACTAATGAATCATCACGATGTCATCAATGGGTGTGATTGGACTTTTGTCCCCAGGTGAGAAAGGAAACATGGGCCAGCAGGGCCTGGCAGGTACACTAGGATCCCCAGGGAGAAGGGGATTCAACGGGCCCCCAGGAGACCCTGGAGAACCCGGACCCCAGGTAAAACGCCCTCCTGACAGTACATCACTACTTTCCCACTCTGTTGCGTGAATGATGTCACAATGGTGTCACGAGTCCTCTTCACTCTCTCATCTATGAATCACGTTGCTGTTTCCTCTCAGGGGGAAAGTTTCCCTAGTTCCACT